>VZTA01021941.1:35057-54154 GCA_013398855.1 Mohoua ochrocephala
GGTCGTCCCCCTCCTTCCCGCAGCGGTCAGGGGGAAGTTTGGCGGCGGGGCTCCGGGGGGATTCTCCGGCCATCGCCCCGGGGCCAAGGGAGCCGCTGCCCGTCCCCTCGGCAGCGCAGGTGGTGGTGGGCGAGAAGGGCGCGGGGCCGCCGGGGGGACTCCGGAGGTCCGGTCCTGGCGGGGCACCAGGGGACACGGGGGTGGCCGAGGGAAGAAGATCCCTTCCCTGACAGCGCCTGGTGTATTTCTCAGAGGCGCCGAGCACGCACAGCTTCCCTCTGCTTCAAAATCAGGCCATCGTAGAATCATAAATATATAATATTACACTCCTATGATATTATGAGTAGAGAGCAGGAGAGTTAAATGCATGCATTGAGGAGAGGCAATTTACATGTAAAGGGCTTTACTGCACAACTGCAGAGCGATTCTCAAATGAAAAAAAATTCAAATCCTTACAAGAATAAATTTAATTCTTGCTCGAGTGTTCCTGTATCGCCTGCTAGGCAAGAAAACCTGCTGGATATCTAGCAACAATTAGCGGAGTTACATCTGGGTTTAGTACACATGGTGACTTACTGCTGGTCAAACACCCGTCTGAAAATCCCGAGCTGGAAGATACCCCTTCCGGACAAGAAAATTGTACCTCGCACATTTCTTCTATGTCTGGATGAAACAGACAGCCCTGGGAAAAGTTCTGGAGGAAATAAAGGAAGCCATCTACCCCCACACACGGTCCTGTGTGACCGAGCAGAGGCCAAACTCCTACACGGGCTCTGCCCAGGGCGGGGGCACCACCCCTCGGCTGCCCCCCGAGAAGTCCCCGTGCTCTGGGCACAGGCTCAGAACCCCAAAACTGGACCTGAAAACCTTCCCCCACAGCTTCCATTGGTGGCAAAACATAGATATTTGTCTTGAAAGTTTGCATTTTGACATGTCAGCGGTTTTGCAACAATATAAATGTGCTTGAAAAATTTTTGATCGGCCTAATGGTTAGGACCTATTAGAAGCTGCAGAACATATTCCCAATCAATTCACTTATTCAGATGCATGAATACAAGCTTAGAAAAGTAATTACAGGCACCTTTTTTTGGAAATCTTGAGGCTGTGTGGTTTCCCCGTGGGAAATATGAGTAATAAATTCCTACTTAAAAAAAAAAAAAAAAGGAAGCAAATGTGCTAAGCATTGTTCTTATTTATTTTTGTCTTTAATATTAAAAATTGTTGATTAAATGTTCCAGGTGGAGTAAGGGTGGCTGGATGCAAATCCTTAATTTTAACTGTTCTTTAAAAGAACAAGCAGAGAGATTTGATATTGGTAATTTAGATCTTCTTTTCAATCTTTAAATTTTAGTTGTCTTTTGTAAGAGAAATGGATTTTTCTTTTTTGGTGAACGTGTAAACATAAATCAGCCGATCAGTATTAGCAGATCTGGCTACTTTGATTTTTCACCTGAGAGTTAGCATTGTATCTATAGAGTTAACATCATATACATACATATTAAATACATCTGGTTTCGGTTTAAAATATTTTATTCAAAAAATTGATTTCTCACCCTCTGTTGTTACAAAATGGTGAATAGTACTTGACATTTTTAGTTTATTTGCATCAGGTTCTTCTTGTATGAAAACTGACATTCAATTAAAATTTACTTGAGGTCATTTAAAATTGTTCATTAAAACTATCTTAAATATGCTTGTAAAGTATCTTTACATTTTAAGATATTTTATGAAACAACTGAAAGACTGGCCCGTAGAAGGGGAATTAAATTGGAAGCTTCTGGTAGCCATGGCTTTGACAATCTTAGAGAAAGGAGATCTTACCCTCTCACACTTGGGTTTAGCTGTAGATTGACAGAGGAAAATAGGTAATCTTACTTTTTCTTCTCTAATGTTGATTTTTCAGCTTTAATAGTTCTTAACTGAACTACTCAAAATGGATTGAAACAAAGAAGATATTCACCGTGCCTACAGAGGAAACTGCAGCTCTCAAAAATTGCTTTGCTGCATCAGTTACATCCTGTTCCATCTGCTTAGCCAGGGCCTTCATTCGGGCCGGTGGCGTCACCTTCCAAAGCTCAGGAGCGGCAAACATCTCTTTGATTGATTGTCTTAAACTCCTGCCAGTGCACCACAGCGAGGGGAAAGCTCAGGTGAGCTGCAGTATCAGGTGTCAAGTGAAGAGGTGCAGACAAAATTTCAACAAATTGTTACTTGATTTTTTTTTTAAAAAAAATGAATCTTTGAGGAAGATACTCTTGAATAATGTTGTCCAGCAAGAACAGTATTTGTAGGGATTCTGATCAAATTAATGGCATAATGAAGCAAGGGACCCCTAAATAGTTCCCCTTGGTGGCACAAAGAGATTGTTACTTCGAGGTGGAAGGGCTTATATATCTCATTTTTGAATGATTACTTTTGAAGACAGAAAATGCTCTATGTGAGCACTTAGGTAGCAACAGACAAAAATTAATTTCAACTGATAGGGGAGGAAATGATCCCCTTATCTAAAGTGAAAGGCAGTTGGGCAAATGAAGTTCAGACGATCACTGGGGAAGGCAGAAATGGATAATAAATATAATCCTGTATAACAGTGCATCATTTCAGCTGAATTTTTGTACTTGATTTGGCTTCTGGGTGGTTGGCAATTATTTATGTGTAGTTTAAATTAAACCTATGCTTCAAAACCATCGGTTAAAGGAACAAATCCAGCCTACTTTAGGATTTTTTTTGTGTTTCCTGAGCGGTTTGATTTTTACAGATAAGAGTTAGCGCAGACTTCTGTCAGCACAGTGTCACAGCTGAAGAGGAGCAGTAGACCACTGCTGAGTGACAGCCTATAGCTCTGAAATGTGCCATCCATCCTCTCTTAGGTTCTCCATTCCCCATCCCCTGTGCGTCTTTGGCATGTCAGACTTCCTGCACATGCCCTGCAGAGCTCGTCTGTGCCTGTGCACTCCAGTCTGCACTTCCCAAGCCGGTCTGACTCACACTCCGACAGTGCTTTCCTGAGGGATCAGATGGGATGCACGTGTGCAAGGAGCAGCTGATCTACACAGTCTGGGTGGTCTTTGCCAGGACGTGAGGATATGTGGTGTACCTGAGCTCTGAGGCGTGGCTGGATGTCCCTGAGACCTGGACAAATACAGAGAAACGTCAGGTTGTGCCCGGGCATGGTTCTCACATGGAGAGAATGATGTATTGTCCAGGATGGAAAGACCTGCTCCTCAGGCAGTGGAACTTCACACTGCTAAGACACACACACACACAAATAAAAGTTCTCATGGGTTTTTTTGCTAAATTTTACATCTTTTCCACAGAAGTTTGAAAATGGGTCTGATGCATGACTAATATCCCATCGTCATCTTTAGTGGGGAGGAGGTCTCTAACCTGTGTGATATTTTTAATCTAATAAATATACAGCTGGTTCTTAACACTAAGCTTACCAATCAAATCAGCCTGGTGTAGTTTTCCAGGAAACCTTAGTGATCTCCTTTCAGCTGCGGTTAGGTGTTCCCTGCAACTCCTCATAAAACACGGAGCCGTGGTACTCTGCCTGTGGGGAAAAAGCCTGGAGCCACATAGTGATGTATCTGTTCAGCAGTGTGAAAGAGAAATTCCCTGTTCACAGCCCCGCACAGTCAACATTGCCTGCTGGTAAACTTTAAATTGCCTGAGTTGCTTAATGTCGTGATTAAAAGCCATTTGTTTCTTTCTTGTCTTATGCTGTGTTTGGCAAAACAGAAGGGACAAAAGTCTCACAATTGCTTGCATGCCCGGCAAACAATTGCACATTGTCCAATCGTGTGGGTTTTTCTTGCTCTTAAAAATATGGTCTAATAATACTATAGATACCATAGGACCTTTTCATTTGCCCATTGTGAGCACAATGAAAAGCTGAAGTCTTGAATACCAAAGCACAATTCTGTGACTTGTGAAACTGAGTAGGTATATCCAGCAGCTACAGAAAAATGACAGGACAAAACCTGAAAAAAGCCATCATTGTTTCTTCCCAAAGCTGCCAAAAAAAAAAGGCTTCGGAATGATATTCAGCTTTTAATTAAGACAAATGAGAAATGTCACAAATTATGCGTTTTACAGGTCACAGCAAAACCAAGTAGAATGTAGAATTCCTCCTGTAGAATTTCTCCTTAAACACCGATGTAATTCTAACTTTCATTTAACAGGAGTTTTTCTTGACGTTTACTATGTGTCAGAGGCTGAGATACTACAAATAACTCTAAAACCTGAATAAGCAGTTGCTTATTTTCCTGAGAGTAAGATGAAATATCTGCATCCTCCTGGATTAAAAATAGAAAATGAAGTAGAGAGAATAAAAAAGAAAACAAAGTATTTGTGTTTTGAAAGCTGTAGAATTATATATTTGGAACAGCTCTAAGACATGAGCTGCTTTTCAGTGTTGTAAATTAAAAAATGTTACTGGGAGGCCATCTATAGCAATAAAAGGTTTTTTGTTTAGTTGGTTAGTTGGTTTTTATCGGTGATACGTATTCTTCAGCTCAGGGGAAAAAGTCCATTTCAACAATCAAGTGGACATATTTGTGCTCCTATTTTAGGAACATATTCCTTTTATAGGCATTAAACACAGTTTACTACTGGAAAATTTTCATTTATTATATCTGCTTCATGCAGCGTCTTTCATGTAAACATTCTAAAAAGGATTTAGCGTTGGATTTAGAAGTTGGGGTTTGGGGTTTTTGCCCTTTGTTCTCGTTTTGTATTTTATTTCTTTGGAGAACTCTTTTTTTTCCCCCTTTCAGGAAATTTCACATAATCTTTTCCATTCGTCATCAGCCAGGTTGCTGATTACCAGAGTAACTGCCAAGCTTTCAACTCCTTGTCATCAATGGGCTGTGAATGACAGACAGCATTAATGTTGGCAAGCTCCCACTCTCCTTTTTGCCTTTCCCAAATGTAATTAAACTGCACTAATACAGCAAAAGAAAAGCTGCAGCTTTATTTTACTCACCCTAATAACATAACAATTAAATCAGAGAAGCACACAATTCAGTCAAATAAACCCATCATGACAAGGAAATTCAGAGGTAAGGCAAGTGTGGATCTACCATTTAGAGAGAAACATGAGTAGAGTCTTCCTTTCCTTTCCCGGCACTCCGGCCACTGCGCTGTTTGACCTTCGGCGAGACGATGAGTCCAGCGTCTGAGGAACCACTCTCCTACAGCCTGGGGAAAGGCCTCCAGTGTTTCCTCTTCTGTTGCACCTTTGGTTTAAGCATAAAGGGAATAATCAGCTTCTCCTACAAATGATCTGCTGTCTCCCTGGTAGGGGATGGCTGGATAAAGAACAGAAAGGATGGGGGTCAGGAGGTACAGTTTGGACAGCACTGCACACCCTGTCCACCAGAAGGACACGGCATTCTCCTGAGCTTTGAGGAAGTCTTGAGCCTTTGTTTGAAAGTCTGTAGTGGCTGGGGGACAGCCAGGAGTCAGGAAGAGGGAGAAACCAGAGTCCTCACCTCACTTGCGGAGCACGGTGGAAATCTGTAGAATGCACAGATACCACTGAAACAGATAAATTATCAGGAGATGAATATAAATATATATATATATATATATGTTTCTCTGGACTAAGGCCAGTGAAGAAGTTACTGGCTCATAGAAAAGCAGTGGAATTTCCCCATAAGCCTCTCATTTCTCGCAGCAGTGTTCTAGGATGGGAAGCAAGCACTCCTAAGGAGGCTGAGAACTGCCTGCCACGAGCTCTGTTAGCACAGCTCTAAGGCTGGCAGGAGAGCCTGTCTCATCCTTCAAGCCATCCTTAAAAGTAACACAGTTGGCTTACGAGACAAAGCAAATTTACAGTAATGCACAGGAATAGTTTGACTAAATGCTGACAGAAGAAAATCAAGACTGTTACACAACTAGCCAGAAACAAGGGGCACCACACTCAAAAGGGAAAAGCCAGGACCCTCCCCAGCCTATATTTGACCAAAGTAGACCCAACTTCCAACGTGACAATCGTTAGGCCAGCCTGGCTAAACAGACTAAGCGAGTCTGTCTGCTTGTGCAATTTGAGTGACTAATGGTGACTGTTAGCTGACAGGTGGTACCTTATAAATCCAGCCTGCGCCAAATTCTCTGAGGAACTGTTCAGTACATACTGTAAGCAAATAAGTAAGTTCTGTGGAGTAAGTAATTTACAACTCTGAACAAATTGTCCTACAATGCCAAAAGCAGTACAGTATGATGATAATTTTTCCAGAGGAAGAAAACTTTGGGTGAAATCATCTTTTAGACGAAGTTTAAAGCAGGATGTTATGCCTTACAATTTTTGTAGATCTGGAGCTGGAGTGATTTTTTTTATATGTTTGCTAATGTGGCTAAAATGTAGTGAACAGCAAAAAGGAATAAAAGGGAGCCATGTAAAACATAAAAATGTAAACCCACTGGAGAAAAAGCATAGTTGTATAGGGGAAACACTAAAGAGATGGAGTTGGAGGTTTCTGTTAGACTTGTTCTGATATAGTGCTGTTGCTTTAAACAGGCAGTTGCAAAATGGCCCAAAAGACCTTTTGGTTGAGTGTCATGATTTTCTTCTTGATTCAGCGAAGATCAAGGCTGCAGTGTTCCAAGCCAGCTCCAGGCCCTCAGAGGGAGAAACAGCACATCAAACACCCACCTCATCTGTTTTTGCCATCAAGCAAAGAAAGAAGAGGCCACAGAGGACATGGAAAAAAACATATCAGAAGGGCATAACTGAGCCTTCAGCTGTTCTTGTGTGTCAACCATAATTCTTGTTAGAAAAAAAAACATGGCAGATTTGGTTCCTGTGTAGAAACTACCTTGAAAGCTTTAAAAGGCTTGCTCTGAGTTTCCATGAATAGATGATTCCCACGACTCTGTAAAAATTTAATCTGATTTTCAGACTGAATATTAAGTGAAGATTGGCAATAGAAATTGGCCCTAAAAAGGAGAGAAAATGCTTTTGTTGCAGGCAAGGTTTGCAGCATTTCAATGTGGCGGCCTTTGATTGTCATAGTGGGCAGCTCCATGTGAGGCACTGCTAAAGGAGGCTTTGGTCCAGGACTGCTCCTGGCTTACTCACTGCACCTAAATAACACCCTGGGCACATGTTAGTATCTTTGAAGAAAATAAGATATATTTACAAATAGGTTGGGATCAGCCCAAAGCTGCTGGCCTGAAACTGCACCCAAAGCAATGGGGATTGTGTTAAAAAGAAGGAATTTAGGTCTGAAACATGTAACAGTGGGGAGGGAAATTCTACTCTTAAGATCTTTGGACACCAGAGAGCTCCCCAGAGACTTCCAGATGTGCAGTTTTGAGGGACTTTAATCCTACCAGAGAAGGTTTATTCCCGTGTTTTGCAATATTACGTAACATTTGCATAAAAGGGGAAGGAAAACACTGTCATTTCAGTGGTCATTGTGTGATTTACTATTCAGAGATGAAATGGTCCCTTTGACTTTTTCTCTGTTAACTGACCAGGGCTACAAACCTCATTTTCAATTAGACACAGATGCTACTGTTTATGGACTGGGTATTGATAGAGGAATTAAAATTACTCAAGAGGATGACAGCTTATTAAGAGTGAAAGGCTAAACTCTCATGAGAAAAATTACCTTATGTTCTGCAAGTGGTTAAAACTGTAGAATATGTTCACAGCTACTTGCAGGAAAGAGGCTTCTGATGGGAATGGACCAGCAGTGGTTCTTCAGATTCAAAACCAGAGGGGCAACTTAGCTCCACCACAGACTGGAAAAACTGGTGCTATGGATTTGTAGTAACCCAAAAGCATGGATTCAATGGGCTTAACACTGACTGCTATTGATGTCTTGTCCAAATAACTTCATCGTGGGATTGATTGCAAATGCCAGTCTGGACAAGCAAGGAGCAAAGAACTGATTGTTGGGGGAATGAGCAGGTTTGGGGAGAGGTGATTTTTTCCTCCTCTCCTGTGTTTTTCAGAAGCGCAAATCCAGTGGAAAAGTTGCTCCAGGGATTCCCAAGAAACTGAGTGATTCCCACAGAGAGAATCTGCTACCAGAGTACTGTGCTACTTGCAACAGCCTTCCTGGAATACAATCTGTCCCAGTGTGAGGGAAAACTCCTGAGGTTTTTTCACCTGAGTAAAAACTCCATTCACAGTGGAACGGCTCAGAGTTTACCATCAAGTTCTGTATAAAAGATGGGAGGAAAGCAGTAGATTATAACCTTTATTAGCTGGCTCTAGGTCTACTGTAAAAGAAGGATGTAGCGTAATGTCATCATTTAAAAACTGCTGGCTATTTGAGGTGTCGTAAAGTGGTACGATTTCCTTTGCGTGGGTTACAAATGGAGGTAGAAGTTGCTAGGAGCTGTGGAGACATAGGAAAAGCCTCTCTTGAGCAGGATTTTGCTAAGCAGATCTTTCTGATATTTTTAATAAGGACTGGTATTTATTATTTGCTTGGGGATTTTGCAGTAGTTCCCAAAATTACGTAAAGATCATCTGGGAAGGCATTGTCAGGGCCCTGATTGCGCTAATAAGTATTAATGTCCCTGATCAGCCCCACCTGACCGCTCTACCCACATTCCTTGAGAGCCCAGGAGCTCTATTTAAGCTCAAGCCCAGCCCTTTGTTCTTTCTCTGAGCTTTGTTGGAGAGGCTGTGGGTCAGAGCCATGTTATGCAGCCAGATTTGAACCCATGTTCTGACTTCCCAGCTTGACCTGAACCTGCCTCATCATCCTCATCATCAGAGTCTTGCCTTGAGATCTGGGTTCTTTACTGGACCTGGCCACCATCTCTGGATTTGTACCTCCAGGTATCCTGGAGTTCTGTGGGATGGAGCCTGGCCAGTGAGGCACCTGCCTTGGTGGCGATAAGGGATACACATCATAAAGTCAGCCCAAGACACCCCAGCACTCCCCTTGGCTCACCTTCCTCTAGGGAATAGCCCTGCCCAGGTTGCTTCCTCACAGATACAAAGTAGAGCAGGCTGTAGCAAAGAAGATTACTGAGGTTTGAAATTTTGGGGTGAGTCATACCCAGGTCAGGGAAGAAGCTTTGGATCAAAATGTTTGTGTAGATTGTGAGACTATAGGAAATCTATTAAATACCTACCATCTCAGTGTAACAATTTCTGATAAGATAGCGGAGGAATTCGGAGTGGATGCTGGCAGTTCTGCTGGCTTTCTTATCAACAAGAGGCAGAAATTTGCATTTTTTATTCCTTTTGAGCCTGTGGGAGTTTTGGCTAGTGCTTCTCGCTCTTGCTTGGAGGCTGAAGACTTTGGGAAATCTTCTACCTGGAGTTCTTGTGGAGTGACAATTATTTAGGTCATTCAGAAGCCCTTAATTCCAAAGAGAGAAAGCCAAAAGTGTCCTATGCTTGCCTATTTAAAGACAACCTGTGATAAACAGGACTATCTACTGCTGATGTTCCAAGTGTGTGAGCCAGGAGTACTTCCCTGCTCTTGGGTGTGGGTGCCGTGCTGAGACAACACCCAGAGCACGCGAGCCCTTTATTTTCATGGAGAGATTCAAAGGAAGCTTGGAGTTTCTCAGCTGGGGAGATCAGGACTGCAGGGTGTGCCAGAGATGACTCTTTTTCAGTAGTAAGTGTCATTCCTCAGACAAAGAGGATTTGTTAAAAGCATCTTAAGCCCTGTTTGATTTCACTGGATCTAAGATAGTTCCTAAGTTTCTGGCAAACTTTGGAGATTATCATGTCCTCCCCACAGAACACATCACAGATGGAACTACTTGGAACTGGGAGTTTGAGTCCCTATCACTGCTTTGTGAAGTCAATGCTCATTTTATCTGTGATAATCACTGAGCAGCTGAATGGTTTGGGGAACTTCCAGTTCAGAAGAATTCCTGAAAATATCTCACTTAGATTTCATTTGGACTGGAATCAAGTCTGAAAAGCCCCCTCAAATTTCCATTGAACTGCGAATCTTGCTTTTGAGCCAAATCTGATTGGAAAACTTAAACCGGCTAAACCTTGGATAGGGCGCTACATAGATCTGATGTGAATGCAAGCAGTGTCATTGAAGAAAATTTGGGGTTCAGCCCTGGAAATAAATTGTCATGTCCAACTGAGAGCATTTCCAGGGTTAAGACTATTCCTTTCCCTTTCTCATTCTAAAATCTGAGAGAATACTTGTCAACCCCAAAGTAGCAAAGGCCATTTCAATAAGAAGCCCTCCCCGTGCCCCGCCGTTAGGACACAATGTGTGGAGTGCCTCAGCCAGAAATTTCTGCTCATACACCTGACACTGCTCAGGAGCCTTTTGTGTCCCTGCAAGCAGCCTGAAAGAAATCTGGGTAGCGAGTGGAAAACTCCAAAGACAGGTGCACTGAGCTACAATTTGGAGTAGCACATAAAAACACCCTAATAGATAGGATACAGCTGCTTAAAATTAGGTAATTTGTATTGAATCCTCTAGAAAGACTCTTCTACTTTTGTTTCCTTTTGAAGGTGACCTATGGGTGTCAACCTTCTGTCCTAAGCTGCACTGATGAATAAGTGAGGTTAACAGATACAGCTGTGAATTGCCTCGAATGGGATCCTAGTGCCTCCCTTATCATTCTAGGAAGCCATAGGAAACCATAGGAAGCTGTAAAGCTTCTTCGTGAAATGCTGCAGTAGAAGTGATGGAGATTTCAATCCAAATAAAGTTATTTGTCCAGAATCAAAGATACAAAGAGACTTCTCCGAGTCCTCTTCTGCTCAGGCAAACAGGGTGGCATCAGAGAAATAGCTTCTCCTGTTCCCCTAAAAACCAGTTTCTCCTCCAACTGGAACAACCTGCAATGGCCAAAGTTGTAAGTCAGCAGGCAAGAGGTGTTATGACACACATGTTACGTGCTGGGATAGTTATGACAGTTTAGGAACTAGTTTCTCTCTTTTATTCACTGCGTGGATCCAGTCTTTCATCTTGTTGTTTGCGAATGGACAGTAGGGAGAAAAAAAAATGTTGGCACAGGGAGATGTGGATGCTTTCACGCTAAAGTTAAGGAATAGGGACAAGCACAAGGAAAATTCCACAGTAGGAACTTTTTTGTTCGTGGTGCCAAGAAAATGCATGAAGGATGATACTATTAAGGTTGGAAAATAGGAATCTCATGCCACTGATGTTAGAACCTCAGAAATAAGGTGTCAAATATGTTGGAACATTTAGAATACAATCTTTTACTGTTTCAATGTCATCAACATGTTGTTCTTGCTGTTTTCTGAGACAGGAGAATTTATTGAGTCAATTTGTCTTCAGCATGTTAAATGTACTGTGTGTAGGAGGGCAAGCTAACCTTATTTATATAGTATTACAAGGGAGAGTGCTAACTCACTTTTGCACTCTTGAAAACTGTATTTCTTCTGACAGAAAATACCACACATTCAACACTCAGCCAAGTGTGAGAACAGTCTTTCTTAAAAGAATGGCTTCAACAAAGAAGAAATATACTGTGGGGTAACCCTACCTGTGGTGTTGAAGCTACACAGAAAAGTTTATTTGGCTCTTGTTACTTTGCTTAAACTGCTCTCACACCAGGTACTCGTCCATCTTCCCTACATAAATTATCTGTCAGAATGGGACCCGAAGATATCTTTTCTTGCTGACCTTGAAATATTGGTCTCCTTTCTACTTCATGCATTGCTGGAATCTTCTCAGCTCCTTTTTTTTTTTACTTAATTTTGTGTTGCTCTTCATGAATTTCAGGAAGAATTTTTTGTCTTTTTCTGCCTTGATGTTAATTTTGTTACCCCTTTCTGACAGGTGTTGATAGAGCAAATGAAACTCAATCTTTTGTATTTTCCTTGTCTTCAACCCTGGCCACTTCAAATCTGCTGTGTGATCCCAAGGGTCTCAGTTCTCCCGTCTGCTCCTTCTGACTGAGTTGGTTTTTTGTCGCTGTCTGGTACAACCTGTGCAGTGCAACATCCCTCTCCACTGCTGCATATACTCAAATCCAACTGGAAGCTGGGCTACTTTGTATTAATTCCACATCTCACTGCAATATTCAAGAGACTCCACTTCTCTAAGAGTTGCTTCTGACTGAGGTCCTCTTCATGCAGGTGATCTTCATAGTACTGAACTTCTATGGCTGTTCTTTTCACATCCCCTTCCCCACTTGGTAGCTGCCAAACACCTTTGGTATTTTCCCTGTTACTTTTCCTATATACCCATTTCCTGTACACACAGACAGCTGAGATTGTGACTGTGTGTATTCCTGTACCTATGTTCCCTGATAATTTCCTGCAATCTGTTTGGGATCAGCGGTTGTTTATTTGAAATTTCACCCTGAAAATCTAATTTAAATATATGCTCTTTACATTTTTCACTTTTGCCCTTTTCATCTTTCCCTGCACAAATTTCCCTTCTCAAAGCAGATCATTCCTCCAGTCTCATCTTTTTCAACCCTTACTTTTTTTTTTATGTTTTCTAAGCAACTTTGTGTTTCGTACGCTTTTAATGGCTGTTGGTCAAACCTCAATATGTATATTTCAGCAGAGCAGTTATCCCATGTAATTAAAATATCTAACAGCCCTTTTACCCCCTAGCAAAGGTAGGTTTGGTAATATTTCTAGATGATTAATTAATCCTTAAAAGCCTTCCTGTCTCTGAGAGGGATGCCATATGTTTGACTTTCCCCCCTTCAAGCAGAGGTGACGTAGCTGCTTTTGCTAATCATGTGAAGGGTGATATCATATGCAGAGAGAGGATAACAAGCAGGCTGAAGCCAAACTAGTCTAAAGGGTTCACAACTTGAGAGGCATGGTCTGTCACCTCACTCCTTTTCCTCCCCACTCTGCCAAATATTTCTTCAAAACATGACTGGCTTCTTCTCTTGCTAAAATGGGGGTCCTTGCCATACTGTGTCTCATGTCATAGATACTACAATCTGTTCTCCTTTGGCTTTATAACAGCAACCTTACTTATTCAAGCTAAGCCACTAGAAGCCACAGTCCTTGGATGTCAGTCTCAGAGCTCAGTCTCTCTTTCCCTCTCCACTTTAAATTGTTGTATTGGCTTTTCACACTGAGCAGAACGTCATCAGTTGCCTTTCAGCACTCCGTGCCTGTCTGGTGACATATCTGTCAGCTTGAACCCAGCAAACACCCTGCTTCTACAGACTGGTATGGACCATCCTCCCTCCCTGCTCCCTTAAACCAAACCCATGTGCCTGGAACATTGTGCTTGATGTTGTGCCTTGCAGCCTCACTTATCAGTTGCGCCGCAGTAATCTTCTCGTTCTTCTGAATCTTGCCACTAATGACATTAAATGTCCAAAAGAAACAGTCCACTCCTTAAATATCAAAGCCAGGCTGGTGCTTTATGGAGATGTACATCTCATGGCTCACTGTGGTGTCTCAAGGAAGAGCAATCTCTGACTGAAAATTTTGTCATAGTTGAGATGTTCGCATGGTTACTCTTGCGCACGTGGATCCTTGACACCTAAAAATATCCTAATCTAAATAACCCTCTTTTCCTCACCAGAGCTAATTGTAAGGTTTCTGGTCACTTAATTCACTAATGCTTGAAAAATTTGGTTAGTCTGGAACCCTTGGTGTCTGGCAAATTTGTTAAAAACTGTTAATGACTTGTGGAGGTACTCTGGGAGAGATAGATGTGCATGAGCACACCAAGAACATGACTGCATGAGTGCAAACCCTGGAAAGAAGCTTTTAATGTTTGTGGACACGATATTAATCTGTTTTATTGTTACACATCGTGTTTATCTCCCCTCACTGTCATTCCTGATAATGTTGCCTCACCTTCTACTACTTTTATTGGGTGTAATGCATTCTTATACCTGCACTTCCTTTAGTTTCCATGGGTATAAGATTGCAGGTGGCAGGAGATTTCCTTCTCCTGTCTTTTGTAGTTCCGATCATCACCTGCCAAAATAGGCCTGCTAAAAAAAAGAGAAAAAAAGTGTATGTATCCTTTGAACAAACACAATTGTGTATGTAAACTGCTTTCAAGAAGTTCTGCAAGTTTGTGGATTTGAGAGATATTGTAACTTAGCACAAGGCATCTGAAAAAATAGTTTTGTACCAGTGTGTATAGAGGGAGAAGTTGGATAATTCTTTTCTCAGTTTTATTGCTTTTCTTGAAAGAACAAAGAGCTCTGGTGACAGAAGTCACACCTGTATCTGCATTTTGGACAGTGGTAAGAACTAAATACACTCATTGGTGGGCAGGCCAACTCACAAATAGGGGTGCTTTAACAACATGTCTAAACTCAGAACTGGGCACTGTGAAGGTCCTCCAGGGCTCACACGGCGTGAATCAATTTGGTAATAATGCTGGGTACTTTATAAAAGCAAGGCTAAACGAAAATAAATAAATAAACGCCCAAACAACCACCAAAAATCTCACTTGAGACCTGAAATTTGGATATTATTCAAACCACAAAGCAAAATGGGGGGAGCTAGCCGTTTCAACTAGTAGCTGTTGAAATAGGTCTGGAAGTTGGAAGGATCTCTGCTTAGTTTCAGTGACGCAAATCATTTCAAAGGCAAGAGCTCAGTGTGCTGGAGCAGGTGAGATGCGAGTTTATTTCTCTAAAGTGGATGAAATGACAGTGGCATAAAAATATCTTTTTTGATATCTGATGGTGTTAGGGCTTTAGCTAAAGTGTAATTGCACTAAGAAAGCATGACTTGTAATGGGACACTGCAAAAGGAGGTCTGTGCCCACAGTGTAACCTTCATGTTTTTGGGTTTGACTGTGACTGTAATGAAATAGAGCTAGGTTTGTCTAAATATGGGCAATAACAAGTGAGGTACTTAAAATTCAGGGTAAAAGAAGAAAACAAGATGGAGTTACAGCGTCCTGTAACCTCCATGGAGCAGGCTCTGATTCTTTCTCAGCACTTGCACCATGCCCAGATTAATAGAAGGACCCTAATTATGGATCTGGAGCAAGAGAATAGAAGATAAATTAATCTTCAAGAGACCCAAATCACAAAGCAATAGCATCTGAGAGGAAAATGTCATTAAACATGCTGCAAACATGCTAAAATTAAATCTACTAAGGGGATGCTTAGTCAGAAGATTTTACAAAGTTGGGTGCTTTGTCTACAAAGTTCCTATTACATTCTGCATGTATATTAGGCAATGATTTCCAGCTTCCTAAACTTGTTATTTTTAAAATTTTTTTCTAATTAGTCTCCTTAATTTTGTTTCATTACTTCCCACAATGTTAAACCACATAAAAGAACATCTACAAAGTGAGTTGTGCTTATCACTATCCAAAACCAAAGTATTTAAAAAAACCCCTAAACCTGTTAATTCTGCAACTGCTGGGCCATCTGTGCTGTAGCAAGGTCACCACAAAGGAAGAGTCTCAGTTCCACCAATAAGTGATTCTGGATGCCACGCAACTTTCACTGATGTTAACATTAAAACTCACAGAGTGTAGTGACTTTGAGTCATGCAATCTTGTGCCTTGATTTACTTGGACTAAAAAGGAACAGAATGAAGAATGGAATGGAATGGAATGGAATGGAATGGAATGGAATGGAATAGAATAGAATAGAATAGAATAGAATAGAATAGAATAGAATAGAATAGAATAGAAAAGAATAAGCTTTTTTTCCCCTGAAAAAAACAGTTCTAGGGGGAGGATGATAAAAAGGGAACAAACAAACTACTACTGGAAGAGGAAAAAATATATCTAAATAGGAGAGAAATTGAGAGGTTTGAGTTGCTACACAAAGGATTTCTAAGCAATGCTCAGATGTGCCCTTAAACTTTGTCTTGTACCTAAAGTCTCCGTGAGGCAAACCTGAGTTCATACCTTTGATGCCTGGTTCTGGGGAGGTTCATGGATTCTCTGCTTTCCAGGAAAAGCCCTAACTAGAGAGAAGACGATTCTTTGGAATAGACCTATCTTCAAATCCCCTTTCATATTTTTCCTTTTTCTCCAAACCTGTCCTAACCATTAAACTACACAAGGCCACATATTAACCTCAACTTTATTTGAACAACTTTCCTTATGAATCTGGCCACTTCTTTCCAAATCTTCATTCTTCAGAAATAAAACACTTCAGGTCAAACGGAATGTTTCCTTTCACTGGAAAAGGAATGTTTTTCTTTTCCTTAAAGCTGAAAGTGTAACTGTGGGTCATACTGAAACCAAATGTGTGTTAGATTCGGCTACCAAAATAATTTATTAACACAGCTCTATGGCAGGGTGTTTTTCATGGCAAATTAACTACTGTAGCGTGCCTTAGGACCTTTGGATGAAAGGGATTGTAGAACTGGAAGGGATCATTAGGTATATTTAATTTGCCTTTAGTAGCATGATGGAGGAAATAATCAGTATATTAAACATACATGAAATATTTTTGGAATGTGTAGTCTGTTGGAAAGGAATGAATAGTTCATGTTATTAGCTGGAAAATGAAGTATATATAATCCACTGTGTGTGGTTGTCATCAAAGCCCTACTAGGAATGCAAGACTAAATGTGCTATTTTTACCTTCTTTTTCTTTCCTGCTTTGTTTGTGGCTTTGGCAGAACAAAAAAAAAGACCTGGATAAAATGAGAGAGATTGTTTTGCGTTTATCATGATTGCGTTTGAGGTGCTGTCTCCAGCACGAAGGCACAATAAGCTTTTCATTTATTATTTGCACTAGAGTAGGGCATGGAAGCCTGGGCTGATATCAAAACTCCACACTTCTGGGCACTCTGTGCTCCTGGGGAGGGAGAGTCTCTGCATCTGAAGAGTTTATGATAAAACAGTTATGGCAAATGGTGAGGGGTGAGCAGAGCCACAGAGGGGGAGCCCTGTGTTTCCCCTGCACCTGGAACATCATGCCAGTGCTCGGTTTCTGCCCTGCTGCCTTCCCTGATCTTTAATGGACGTGGATCCTTATTGGATGGGTGTGATGCGTGAGTCACTGGAAAGTGCACACAAACGTACCTGTGCTATTTCAACTTTGTTGTGACAGAAATTTAAAAATAAATATATTCCTTTCACCTCCCAAATCTGACCTGGCAAGAACATTAATTTTAAAAAAGCTGGTGGTAATGCCATACAAGATATTAATCAGCCTCCAATCCATACCCTTTGTAAGAGAAAATGGGATGGTACATGCCTAGTCTTATTTTATTTCAGTATTTTAACAACAGATGCAATGCTGCCTTTGTTATTATCCTTTATTCCTCAGACAGTGTTCCCCCTCCTAATTATTACTTGTCGTCTTCAGTAAGATTGAGAAATGGCATTTTTTTGAGCTCAGGTAAATATCAAAGCAATCTTACTTGTAATGACAGAGCTGCTTTCACTGGGGAGTGAAGTGTAATGAACTAAAAAAGGAATTTAATATGCTTTCCAAATTAAATAATGTATTAATTTCTGCTGAACAGAGGTCCCCAGCCCCCTTGAAAACAGCGAGTCTTGTATAAACACCTGCAAAGTTTGAGGGTGGTTTAGCAATGAGTAGCCAAGAAGCCAAAGGTGGATCAGGGCCGTCTCTTTCAGCTCAAAGATGCCCATTGTCCCATGAGTGGGCTTTGCCCAGGGCACCCTGTGGGGACTCTGGGGACACTGGGCTGTGTCCCTTGTCTCTTCCTTGATTTTGCCCCTTCCCCACTGGCAGTGGAGCACATTTCTGACCCCGTTCCCACTGTGTGAGCCCCAGGTTTGTTCTCTTGCCATCCATCACAACGTGCATTTTCCTTGCCCTCACTTGCTGGAATCAGGATGATCCCACCACTACCCCCTCAAAAATGGCCGTGTTTCAGCTGTTGTGATGGCAGAGATCTGTTTGAATACAGAAATTCTAAAGGTTTGAAAATCAAAGGCAAGTTAAAAACCAGGCGATTTCTCTTTAGTATTTCCTTTAGGCAGATACTCTTTTGTTTCAGGTACGTGTTTATTTAAAAGGAATAGGGGAAGATAAGAAGCTCATTCAACTCAGTTGTTTTAACCTCTTGGAGAATTCTTTAGGACTGTGCTGAAAACTCAGTGCATCCAATGATTTTATTTTTTTTTTCTGGCAACATTATTTTTTTTTTCTCTCTGAAACGTAATTTTTTTTATTTCAGAAAAGGAACAAACCCCCCAAAATTCCAAACAATTTTAGGTAGAATTTAGTGATTACTCTCTGTAGCATGGCTTAAGGTCATTAAAAGCAGCGTTGCTGAGGGCAAGTGTGGGCACAGAAACCTGTATTCCACCACTCTCAACAGAATAAGCATAATTAAGGCATTCTTATCTAGGTAGAGAGAAACAGATTCTCAAAAGTGTTGAGAAATAAAGGAACAGTCCCTGAAACTGAGAAATTTCCAGGCTATTGCAGATACAGCAGAACTGACAGAGCTGGCCAGGAATTTGCCATTTAAGAACTACTTAAAAAAAAAGAAAAAAAAATTCTAATTTTGGTCATTTAACTCAAATCCATTTTATTTAAATCAGTACTTAATGAGTGAAATCATCTTTTTCACTCCAGGAAAAAAAAAAAAGCAAGGATCTGCTTCACAGGCTTAATTTTTCAGCTGTTCCATTTGTCTGTATATTACTCTTATTATTTCCAAACAAGCCAGTAGTACTCATAGATATCCTTTATTTTTTAGATCGAAGTGACAAAACATCTTTTTTTTTTCATTAAAACATAAACAAGAAGCTGTTTCAATCAGAACTCAGAAGCAGCTACTCATCGTTATTTTCGCAGTAAAAGATTGAGTTCTCCTGCACCATGTAGATGACTCAGGGAGCGCTCACATTCACACGTTCTTCCTAATACCTGGAATCAAGGTCAAAAATAAGAATAATCGTTTAAAAAAATGTTATTTGAGGTATTTCCCCCTCCAAAGTTTTTTCTTTTTTTTTTTTTTTAACAGGCTCTTAAAAATATTTCGTCTGGAGAGGGATATTGGGAGGGCATTTCCTGTGAGGTACTGACCTTTAGTTTCTTTTTTTACTCTGCTTTTTACCCGTTTTTTAACCCGCTTTTGCGCGGACCCGGCCCCATCCCGCGGCGGCTCCTGAGGCGGTCCGGGCGGGGCGGTGGCGCCCCCTGGTGGCTCATGGCGGGAGCGCCCGCGCCCGCTCGGCCTCACGCGGCCCGGGCCCTTCCCCTCAGGGAAAGGCCTCAAGTGG
>VZTA01021941.1:54193-79370 GCA_013398855.1 Mohoua ochrocephala
GCCGGAGCGCCCGCGCCCGCTCGGCCTCACCCGGCCCAGGCCCTTCCCCTCAGGGAAAGGCCTCAAGTGGCGCCAGCGGAGCTTTGGTTTGGATATCGGGGTGGGAAATTCTTCACCGAAAGGGTGGTGAAGTGTTGGGACAGGATGCCCTGGGAAGGGTTTGATTCGCCAGCCCTCACAGTGTTCCAGGGACTTGTAGATGTGGTTCTTAGCGTGTGGAAAAATTCACAGCACCGGAGGTTTATGTCCAAAAGGGAGACAGAGGAGTCCTGTGACTTTATTCGAATGAAGGGAGAGGCCATGGGGCATTTCCCATGGAGTCTCTCAAATTGTTGGGGGATGCAGCCCCCTTTTTATCCTAATTTCCCAGACACGTCACCCTCTTCCTTCCCCCACTGGCTGAGGTACTTGGAAAGTACAGATTTCCCAAGTCTCCTGCTCTATGCCCCCCTCGAATATGCACCCCGCGGTTTTTTTCCTCTAGTAACAAAACACTATTCGTAATTCTATTAAGTCTTTGTTCTTTTTCTCTAAGTTCAGGAATTTTACTCAGCCTTGGCTGAGCAGCAGTCTGTGTCAATTAGCAACATTTTCTAGAACTGATAGTTTCTTCCATCACTTCCCTATCTGTAAGTTCCTGGCCCTGTCTCCAAGCAGATTCTCACGGTTTGTTTGTAAAGGCACGTTCATCTCATTCCTTTCATCAGGGACGTGGTTTGGTGGTGGGGCAGTCAGTGCGAGGTTACTGGTTGGACTCGATGACCTGGGAGGTCTTTTCCAACCTCAGTGATTCCATGATCAGTCACCAGGAGATGACCAGAACTGCCATGTTTCTCGCAGCTCTGCAGTCCATCCTCTCCTGGCTTTGGCAGCCCTGCAGGGAGAACCCTGCTGAGCTGAACTCCTTGCCCATTGTTTTCCTGAAGTTTCCTCCATGGGACAGTTGTACTCATCCTGCTCCAAAGCACCTGATTGCTCAAGTGCCGCTTAGCTAAAATCTGGTGGGGCCAAGAAGGTCCCCAAGTAAATCACACCTGTAGGCGAAGTAAGAAACGGAGCTGTTTCCTTTCCCTCCCAAAAGACATGAAAGGGGATAAATGAACTGTATGACACACAGGCTACAGCCCAAACATGTTTCTCCCTTTTTCTTTCAGGCTGACTGGAAAATCTGCCTGCTTCAGACATTTTCCCACAGATGTTTGCCTAAACTATGGGCTCTGTGCTCAGCTGGGGTCCAACAGATCATCCTACAAGGGATTAGGGCCTTGTGAAAAGAAGTCCTGTAGGAGCTTGTCCTGTTTCCTAAGAAAGGAAGTTCATGGATCTTTTGTCTGTTTCAACTCTTCAGGTAACCATGTTGTAGTTGGGAGAGTGAAGGGGATGATGACACTGCTCAGATCCTCAGCCCTGGAAACCTCAAATGTGCACTGAAGGAGTTCTGCTAAAGACCACACCACACACATTTGTAGTAGTTCATCTCTACACTCTGCTGAGTTCTCGATCCTTATGCCCCTTGTTTTATAATATTTAGGTGAAAAAGCTAAGCAGAGTCTGACCCGAGTCTGAAGAAACACCTGTGTCCAGGCAGTGATAAGGAGGTAGGTGGACAAAACCACAAACTGCTCACTCAATCGATCGATCGGTCATTGGATGACATCTTCCTGGTCATTCATTAATCACTGATGTGGCCTCAGAAGCGATGCATTAAAAGGTAAATACTTTACAGAGTTAAATTTTTTTTTTTAGGTTTTGAGACAGTGTTTGAGGCTCTTGGGAAAAAAAAAAGAAACAAGAACATTTGACTCATGAAAAACAGTCATATTCTTTTAGTTGGCAAAGGGGTCAGAATTCCTGCTTTTGTAGAACTTTCCCATTCTTTTTCCTTACCCACAGGTGAAAAAAGGCATCAACAACAGAAAGCACCAAACTTGTTTTTCTCCATAATTTATATTTTCCCTTGGAAAAGGGAATTGCCTGCTTTGTTTTACTTGAAAGGTGTTCAATCTATTTGGTTTTTTTATGGCGAATGGATGAGAAGTAAGTAAATGAGAGGACTTCTTTCTCCTTACTTACATTGTCCTTTTTATTCCACGGAAGAAGATGGTTACAGAACATTTCTTCCCACACACTCTTATTTCGAGTTCTGTGCCCTTTTCTTTGAGAAGAAGGGGTTTAGAGATCACAGAACTGAAATAAATGCCTCCAAAAATCTTTTTTTTTTTTTCAAATACTTCTTCCTATGAGAAAGACAGATGCAAGACAGCAAATAACAGAAGTGTTTTCTTTTAAAGGTGGCACTAGGAATTGAAGTAGTGCTTTTCTTAGGGTTACAAACAACTTTTCCTGAAGTGGCTGCTGGGGTTTTTTTAAGTTGTTTCACTTTTTCAGTCAAAAATCTGAAAACTGAAATTTTCTCTCAGAGTTTCAACAGAGGCAGAAAAAAAAAAAAAGTGAGAAATTTGGCAGGAACTAAAATCCTGCCAACCAGCTTCATATAACTATGGAAGTGGAAAATGGAGTCATTGCTGGTGCTGCTGTTTCTTGCTCAACTGACATCTGGTCTGCATGAGAAAATTCACATTACTGGCACATAGGGTGTAAATCGGGTGAGATCCTGCGTCCTTCTTGCTCTTTCTGTAATTAGGAACTCGGTGGGGCTGTGGTTTCTGGGTAAAGTCTGTGTTCCATGACTGTCCAGGTCAGCCCTAGACATGAGGCCATCCTAGACAGAGCAAGTGGTTCCCTGTGAGGCTGCACCACCTTCACAGGAATGAAAAAGGGAGCAGGGAAAGGGAGAAGCAAACCAGGAATTAATGTCTGCACGTCAGTGTGGTCAGAAATATGACAGTTCCGTCCAGATTGAGGCTCTTTGTGCCAAAAAAGCAATCTTATGTTTTTAGGAGTTGATAATTTTTCAGCCTGCGGCAACATTTAATGCTAATAAAACAAAATATTGTGATTATTTGAAGATTAAGCCACTTCTGCAGGTGGATTGCTCAGATATCTCCCTAAGCAGTGTCCAAGCTCAGTGATGTCCTGGTCTGTGTTATTTCTGTATGGACTAGGCACGTCCTGAGATGTTTAAAGCCATATGAGAAAGACGTGACAGAAAACGTCTAGGGGGAATTATTGCTGGGAAAACCTATCCTTAATGACATTTCATTACCTGTTGGCAGAATACATGCTGTGGCTTTCTGCAGCTTTGGTGGCTCCATCGAGATCTTTTGGAGAGCTCGAGTGTGAGGCAATAATCTCACAGCCTGTGCTGGCTTGAGCCAGAGAGCAGACTCTGCTTTGTTGGACAAATGACATGAATCCCCATTGAACCTGCATTCCTGTGGACTCATCATGATTCTTGGGAAAGCGCCCCAGAGAAGCTAAAGCAGTCCATTGTGTCTTGTCCTGGGTGTGTTTAGTGAGCTGCTAGGCTGTACACCCAGCCCGTGCTCATGCAGTTGTTGCTAATCCTGTATAATTCCAAGCACATGAATCAGGATGTCTCCCGAGTTTCCTTTATAATCTCTAGAGGAAGGTTTCTCTCACCTCCTCACCCCTCCCCTCCCCCCGAATGTAATTCAATTCTTAAGTAAGGAGCAGTGCGTCTCCCGAGGATGGTTTAGCTCACTCAGGTGGCTCAGACGAGATGGAATCAGATCCCCATTTCTTCTTTAATAGAAATGCCAGGTTAGGCTCCGTTGCACCTGGATCACACAGCAGTGAGTGCCAGCTGCCGAAGAAATTTGGGAAGTAGAAATATGAGACGAGGAACAACAAAGATCTGATCAGTCCTTTCAGTGCTGGAGAAGGGCAGGCAGGGCAACGCTGACCCTGACATGACCTTACTCTGGCAGGCAGTGCTTGCTGGGTCAGCACTGGCTCGTGTCTCCTCTAGTGCTGGCCAAGGAGTGCCACTGCTTCCCCATCTTCTCCCTGCACAGACCCCTGTGCTGCCCACTCCAAGGCTTTCCTCGCTACAAGAGGCTTGTCCAGAAGCCCTTGGTCTGCTACTGTCTTCTGTAAAATGAGTATTGTTTTTTCCTTCAGGGAAGGGTCAGAGTTATTTATCTCCACAGTTTTTCCTCAGAAGTGGCATTGAATAGAAGCACACGTTGGTGTGCTCCACAGGGGTGAGGGAGACCCAAAGTGGAAGCTCCATTTACAGAGCAATTGAACCCACTGGCAGCACTTTGCTGCTTCCCTACCTGCACTAACTGGAGAGCAGGTTTGGGGCTAAAACAGTAAAAAATTAACTTTTTTTTTCTTCTTGAGCTTAGTTTAGGACTAGTGGGAATGTGTAGCAGGATGTGGTTCCTTGATCACTCAAAGCACAGCCTTGGCCTGTAGACCAGCAACAGATACAGCCCTCGGGGCCTGTGCAGCACCCACAGTACCTTCATGGCCATCCCCCCACCCACATCCTTCAACAGCATCCATCTGTTTTGCTCCCATGCATTGTTTGTGCTTTTAAACCCAGCAGATAATTAGAAATACTCTTGCAAATTGGTTTGAGCTGAAAATGCTGGTGCACTCCATTCTGCTTTCAAAAGGAATTCTAGTTACAGCATCCCAGCTTCCACAGGGAGGCAGCAGAATACCTGTCAATTTCTTTGCAACTTTAAACTTGCTGATGCTTTTTTTTACTTCTTTTAAAGAACTCTTTGACCCAGTATATATATTGTTTGGATTAAGAGGTTTTAAGAATTTGAAGTTCAGATGAAAATTCTTTTTTTCTTGCCAAGATCAATCTTGCCAAGATCAACATTCCCCTTATTTCCCTCTGAGCTGCCACCAAAATGATTTACAAGTTATATAAGAGCCAATTTTGAAAGAAATATGCTTTTAATTAGAAACTAAAAATCAGGGTGACTCGTTTGAGACCGTATAGTTACAGTTCTGTCAGCATTTCCATTATTTTCAGGGATTTATCACCTCAGGAGAAGAAAGCATTCTACTCCACTGAAACTTGGAATTTTAGTCCTCAATACTAAAAATATAAAATAAGTAGAAAATAATACTATAAAGTCCACCATTTCCAAACCAGGCATTCAAATACCATGGAGCAGACATTCACCCTACACCCCAGATTATGTTATTGGCTTAAAAAACGTGGAAGTTTTAAAATAATACAAATAGGGTTTTTTGTCTTCTGCCTTGTGAGACTTTATGATCTCTGTTTTCGAAATCTTTCTTTGCAACCACAGGGGCTAGAAACTTCTTGCTTTTTCCCTTTTTCTAAATGGAAGTCGAGACTTTTTGTGTGCTTGCATGACCCTGAAAGCTGAATTTTGGAAAAAAAATTTTCAAATATCAAAACTTCATAAATTCACTAAATTCAACTACATGTAACTTTTCTGAACTGCTTATATGTTTTGAGTGGCTTGCTAGGAAAAGAGTCAGAAATACTTCAAATAAAGCAGAATGGACAAGCCAGGAATATTTAAATTACGTATTTGCTTCAGTCATAAGTGGCTGAATTTAAATGTACCCGTCAGAGAAAAGACAGATTTTCACTTTGATTGGTTTTGGGGGTTTCTTGAATGCAAGCAAATGCATCATCTCTAACTGTTAACTTTATCTACAGAAGGGTATTTCATTGATAGGAGCAGCACACATTTCTTTCATATTGTCCTGAAATAGATATCAGTCTGCCTCTGAATTTCACTTCACAGGAGACATCCCAAATAAGCTTTCTCAGCTCCTTTGCTCCACGTATTTGCAAAAATACTGCTCTCATGAGGAGTCTATTAATTGATCCAGGACGGCAAATCCTATGTTCCTGGCGAGACTGGGGGTTTTAGACTATTCTCACAGGTTCACTGACTTGACATCTTTTTTGGCTGTCTCCAGGAGACTGGATCTTGCTCTCTTCATGGTCATTATTTTGCAGCACCGTGCTGTATTTGCTTTGTGCGACCCCTGTCTACTTGGGAAAAGGTAGGAATATTTTATATTTTTCTGTCCTTCAAAATTCTGTGAAAAGTAAAAGCCTTAAGAATTCTAGTGCATTTTTACCACATGTGAATATTTTCTTTATATGCTTTTCGACTCTACAATTCATGTCTCACCCAAACAATGGGTTCCATTTAAAAAAATCTGGTGAAGCAGGTAACAGGTAGAGAGAGGTAGAGATGACTGCACTGCAACAAACACACAAGTCAGGGAAAGCACCAAAGGGTGGCTTACAGTCATCACCAAGGGAGACTGTGAACTTGTAACCTCGAGGTGAACAGCTCCAGAACTGATTATCAGAGTTGTGAACTGTGCAGTCCCTTTGAAATACGGCTGTAGGTAGAAGATGAATGATACAATTTAATAACTGGTAGTGTAAGGCTCTGGTGAGGCACTGGCTTCCCTCTCCAGCTCTAACATTGCTCTTGCTGCTTTGGAGGTGCTGCATTCCCAGTGTAAGCTGTTACCCTGAGCCGAAGGGCAGGGTTAGATGCCCCAGGGGAAGACGGATGGTGTGGCATTAGGGAAGAGCCAAAGGAGAGCTCCAGCTCCATGGTCAGTGATAAACAGGAACTGAAAGACTAGGCACAGCCTAGCAGTAGTTAGGAAGGTGCCCCAGAATACACTTCATTTCCACAGCCACAGCTGGAAGAAGCCACCAAACTGTCAGTCCTGGTCCATGACCCTGGGAGTGCTTTAGGTCCCGGACCCTGGCGGGGCCTGTCCAGTCCCCAGGGAGAGAGGGTACAATCCTCAGCCTCTGCCTCGAGGCATTGCTGGGACTTTGATACTGTGATCTAAGTGGAAGAACAGCTGCTGGGCATGGAGGGTGTGAGTCCTTCTGAGCCTTTGGTTCCTCCTCAGTGTAAGTGATGATCTTTATTTTGCAGGATTGCTGTGAGGGCAAATGCATTAGTCACTGTTCCGGTGAACTGCAGGAATGGCTGTTGTCAGTCATTCCTTCTTTGCTGCTTTTTTCTCCAGTGTTTGGAATTGGTGTCATTGTGGCAAGTCCTCCTGGTATTCACCATTATATTTAAAATAATCGTGTTATGATTAAAGGGCAAATGTACATCAGAGCCTGAATTCAGGTAGGGCCACTGAAACATAGGACCACTGTGTTTCAGCAGTAATGGGGAGCCAAGAACCTGACAATAGGGCATCAATGAAGATTTTTGTGATGTTTTCTGTTAAATGGATTCAAAGGCTCTGATTCAGGCTCAAGAAATTCATCTGCCTTTAAAATTAGCTGATCTATTTTTCACATCATAGCTGCAGTGTTTCTGTTCTCTGCCCTCCCTTTCACTTCATATGTAACCACATTTTGGTGGTAGATGAAGTGATTCCTATATATAGCATGCAAAACACTTTGTGATCCTTCCAGGGAATAAGTCCCAGATATATCAGATATTTATTTAGCACAGCACTTTTTAGTAGGATCACAGTCAGGAGCACAGCCTTGGAGCACTTTCTGGCTTCAAGCTCAAAGCTGAACCCAGTGAACGTGGCTTGACCAGAATGTTTGAATAGTAGACATGCTGAGAAGAAAAAACAATTTTGTCTGCATCTTTGTTGCAGCAATGAGCTCCTCACCCTGGATTAATTGCAGTTTCCAAGGAGGCTGACAGTTCTGCCCATTTCCATAGGAAAGGAAATACCAAAGAGTACACTCAAAGGAGGCCCTTTCCAGGAATTTAGGATTTGCTATACCTATCAGGTCAGATATCCTGTTCCTAGCAGCTGTCAGGACATGATGCTTCAAAGGAAGTTGGATGAGTTTACGTAGCCAAAGCATGACTAACTAAAGATGGAGAGAACTGAGGTAAGCATCTCTCTGCAGTGCAGGACTCAGCTTTCTCCCCGTAGGAGGAGATCTGATTACCCCTGGCTTAGTAAGCTGTACAGCTGTAATGTTAGTAGCAATCATATTTAGGCTTCTACAGCTTTGCCAGGTCGTTACATTGTCCCTTTCAGTTACCTGTTCAGCCTCTGCTCTGTTTTCCAAAGGTTTTACAACCAAAATAGGGTACAGCTCAACGAGGAGACAAAATGCAAGTTTGTGTGACCAGTTACGTGATTATTCTGCAATGTATTTTCTGCTGGGTCCTGATTTTTGAAACAGATGGGAAGTGGGCAGAGAGCTGAAAGCCTTAGGACCACTCAGCTTCAGCTGCTTTCCTGCCCACCAAATTACAAGGTCAGGCCTTCCTTAACACTTCTGAAAAGTGCCATATGCTAGAGATACCACCAGTCCTTTCAAGTGTCTATTGACTTCAGAGGCCAGACATCTTAAATTACCCTTCACTAAGTGTGCTACTGAGGCTTCACAGCACCAAGTATTTTATTCCATGTATTCTTTCAATGTGCCTCATCTTTTGAAAGCTTACGGCGTTAACTAAATTTGTCATCCAGAGCAAATGGACCTAAGGTTTTCTAAATTATCTGAAAATTAGGAATTTGCTTACTTCTCATCTGCCTTCCCCTCCTCCTTGCAAATCATAAGTCATGTGGTGTTGTGCCCTAGTGCTGCTTCCTTGCTTCTAGGAATGGGTTGACTTGAAAGTAGGTTGATAATTTAGTCACACTTGTCTTTAACTATCTCTCCAGGAAAAGGACTCTTGAAAATGTTTAGTAGGCAAGTAAAACAGAGAAACAGTAACTTATTTCATACCTTCCTAAACTTGTATATGTTTTTTCTGAAGTGTTAGGTACAGTGGAGGGAGAATATTTATTTTAAATTTTGTTGTGGAAAGGTAGAAAATTAAAGAGCCTCTGTTATTCCAAATAATTTCATTTTACAATGGAACGTTCCCTCTCTAAATCTCTTGAGATACCTTACATATCCTCTAGCATAGGAAAATCAATAGATAAAAAGGTTCCAGTTCAGTTTCCCCTGGATGTGATCAAGTACATCAAATATTGAATGATAAATAGGCTAATTTACACATCTGCCAAACTGGCATTAGCATTTTACTAACTCCCTGCAGTGTCATGAGGTTTAATTAATGGTTGTAAAGCACTCTTCTGAATGAAAGGTATGACTTTTTACATTTGAGATTATGTAGATCCATAAGTTTCTGCTGTATTTGTAACAGCTGTCGAGAAGACTAATGGCTTTGCAGATTTACTGCTGTGCTCTGCTGCTTTCTGCTAGCCTGCACTTTTTGCAAGTTTGGTACCGGTGGTAACTTTCAGGGATTAAGATCCATCCTAAATTTGTTTTCAGCTGAAAGACATCTCTTAATTGTTCAAGGCAATTTCCTTGCATTCTAATACCTGTAACTTACACCGTGTCAAATTAATACTGGGTGCACCACATTATTCACAAGAATGGTGGTTTTCAAGTAGCTGTGCAAAAAATATCAACTTATGCAGCCTCAATGAGACAACCCAGTGAAGAAGTGACACCTTGTCTGACTGCAGCATCACTGGGTTGGCTGCAGGAGCAAGGTAACATGTACTGACATCTCTACTAATAGTTTTAAGAAGAAGATTGGCAAAGTGACAATTCAAAATATTCGTGCAGTTCTTATCTGAAGGCTCTTTCTCAATTTCTGCTTTTAGCTCAGTGTTGTCTTGCATGTTACCCCCTTGAGACTGCCCAGAGTGTTCCAGTGAGATCACCAGGCCTAATTAAAGATCATGATGGGCCCATCTTACTGAGGTACAAAGGGGGTTTTTTTTAACCCTTTATCCTCTGTTCTACTCTATTAGTGTGTCTCCTGCTAATTTGGTATAACTGCCCTTTTTGGGTGGTGGGAAAGAAAGAGATGAGAGTGAATGTATGGCCTTAACTTGAGCAGCAAAAATCTGCAGCCTGATCAAATACTCACTGATTTTGGCTTTTGCCTTTTGGAGTGCTCCACATCATTCAGTATCGGTGACTTGGTCCAAAAACAATATCAGTTTTTTCTATCATTGGTTTGAAAACTAAGAGAGACAAATAGAGAATGCGGTTGCCTTGGTCATCCTGAAAGTGTCCTATCCCCAGCTCCCACGGAGCTGCTGTGTCCTATCTGAAACCAGAAAGACTTCACAGCTCTGCAGCTGAGCCCCAAATAACCCACTGCAGTGCTCCACGCCTTATGCCAAATGGACTCCGTGGTCTCCTGAGGCCGACACAGCTGTCAGATCTTGACAGAATGAGCAACAACCAGGTTTTTTTTTTAGTATTATCCCATAATTCTATCAGATAGATCAGTATTAAATACAGATCGAGGCAGGGTATCCTGGGCCTGTGCAACTAACAAGTGAATTATTTTACTTACAGAAGGATGTGACTTTTGGCCACATCAAGTAGAATGATTAACCCAAAGTGGCATTATACATTCTTTATTGTTCTATTGATCCTAAATATTTTGGACTGCCAACAACAGCCATATCTCTCTTAATTATTTTTATTTGTGTTGGCAGTGTAAAGATCAGGACTATAGAAGCACGTCTGTCTAAAGTGTTTTGGTTTTTTCCTTGCCTTTTCTTAGGATAGCCAATTTATATTCAATTGCGTTTAGAACCCAGCAATTCTCTGGCATGTATAACCAGAAATAATCCTTAATCAATCAAAATGGTGACATGTATTTTGATAATTCCTTTACTCCCTTTCTAAGACAAGCATGGTGTTTGAGATGCACTTTTTTTAACCAGCACCCCTTGTCTGGAGAGCTAGAAAGCAGCCTTGCAAATAATTATCACCTCTGCATCAGTGTTGGAGCAGGAAGCAATGCTGTACCAGTGCTAGTGGAGGACTGAAAAGTATAAAATGGTCTTTGGAGCTTTAATTACTGAGCAATTACTCACCCCACAGCAGGTCAGCAACAAACTGCAATCACCGTCATTCTATTACTCTGCTTTTAAATGGTTTCATTTTCCTGTGAGAATCATGACAAAAAACAACTGTACAAACCTTATGTGAGCTATATGTGACTGCAAAAACATTCCAAAAGAGAGAAAAATCTCAATATTGGTGACTTTGATGAATGTATCCTGAAAAGTAGTGAGTGATGCCTCTATGGAATGCTTTAGGATACAAGCTGAAATTACAAATAGTACCGGGGAGTATGTAAGAAGGAAAATGACAGGACAACCAATGAAAAGTGTCACTGCTCTCGTACATGGAAGAACACATCTAAGGGGCTGAAATTTCTGTGAGTAGGGAGAAGTTGCTCCTGTAGGATGGGCTTTTGCTCCTGCTAACAAGACCTGCTGGAGCTCTTTGCCAGCCTCCTTCCATTGACAGAAGCATGTCCAGGGACAGAAACCATGAGATCTTGGTAAGCACCCAGTAAACTCTCTATTTTCTTTGCAGGGAAGCAGCTAGAAGCCAGTAGGAGTGGGATATGCCAGTGAGTAGCCCTCCTCTGTTCTGGGCACTTCCCAGGAGCCCAGTGCAGGCTTTTGGTAGGGAGGTGTGATGGGTTGACCCAGGTGCCCACCAGAGCTGCTCTATCACTGCCCTCCTCACTCAAATGGGCAGGGGAAAGAAAATATAGCTAAGGGCTTCTGGATTGAGGTAAGGACAGGGAGAGATCACTCAGTAGTTACAGTCATGGGGCAAAACAGACTCAGAGAAATTAATTGAATTTATTACCAATCAAATCAGAGCAGGATAATGAGAAATAAAACCAAATCTTTAAACCCCTTCCTCCACCCTTCCCTTCTTCTTTGGCTTAATTTTATTCACAAATTCTCTACCTCCTTCCCTGCAGTAGTGCAGGTGAACCAGGAATGGGGATTGTGGTCAGTTCATCTCACATTGTTTCTGCTGCTCCTTACTCCTTAGGGGAAGGGCTCCTCACACCCTTTCCCCGCTCCAGTGTGGAGTCCCTCCCACAGAAGATAGTATTCCAGGAACTCCTCCAACATGAGTCCTTCCCTCAGGCTGCAGTTCCTCACAAACTGCTCTGGTGTGGGTCCTTTCCAGGGGGTCAGTCCTTCAGGAGCAGCCTGCTCCAGCGTGGGTCTCCCACAGGGTCACAAGTCCTGCCAGGAAACCTGCTCCAGCCTGAGCTCCTCTCTCCACAGATTCTGCCAGGACTCTTCTCCAGCACGGGCTTCCCTCGGAGTCACAGCCTCCTTCAGGCATCCCCCTGCTCTGGCGTGGGCTCCTCCAGGGACTGCAGGTGGATCTCTGCACCCCCAAGCCCTCCAGGGGCTGCAGGGGCTCAGCTGCCTCTCCATGGGCTGCACCATGGAATCTCAGGGGAATCTCATCTCTGGAGCCTGGAGCAGCTCCTTCTTTTCCTCCTGCCCTGCCCTGGGTGTTTGCAGAGCTGTTCCTCTCACGTTCTCACCCCACTCTTCTCTGCACCCACTTACAGCTGTGCAAGAACTTTTCTTTTGTTCTTAAATCCAGTATTCCCAAGGCGTCACCACCATCTCTGCTGGACCCAGCCTTGGCCAGTGGCAGGTCTGTCCTGGAGCCAGCTGGCATTGGCTCTGCTGGACATGGGGGAGGCTTCTGGGAGCTCCTCACAGAAGCCACCCCTGTAGTCCCGTTCCACTACCAAAGCCTGGCCACACAGGCCAAAATCATGAAGGGACAAGTGCTGCAGCCATGCAGCGTCCTGTGTCACCTCCCCAGGAAAGAGCTGAGATTCAGCCTTGGTGGCCTGGGTCAGACTTGTGCAAATAATCCATTTGTACAACTGAATTGGAGGAGAATGGAAGAGGGAAAATAACTACAGACATTTGAAAGCAGAGAATGAAAGATTGACTTAATAAACAGAATTGTGCCATAATACTGTAATATATCCAGAGAGTCTCTATGCCTCCCTTGTGTTACCACCCACAAAGTTTGTTTGTAGCTGTGTGGCACAATCTGCAGACCAATTGAAGGATGTGTCATGCCACTGAAATCTTGTTTCATGACTTGAAATTGCATCTTTTGTTTGACATTAGACCACATTTGTAGTTCCTGAATTATTTTCTGTTGACATTTCAAGAACTGGATGGTGTTTCTAAGTAAAAGTGAATCCGTCCATCCTCTGTCAGGACCACTTCACTTTTAGGCAAATAAAATAGTATCATTCCTTGTTATCTTTGTACTTTAACCAATTATTCTTTAATCTGTATTCAATATATTCCTTTTACCTGAAATGCCAAATAATCCTGATGCTACGCTTTGCAGGTTCAATAATTTCTTTACTAATCTTGATTTGCCTTTCAATTTCACTGATGAAGTAAGAGACCAATTTGGAAGCAAATGGCCTGGGAAACAAATGCAAGAGCATTACATCACACAAGAGCAGTCCAGTCCTTCTGTGCAGTCCCTGTTTTGTACAACCCTACGTGGCTGTATCAGGATGCAGCTCATGGACGAGCTGCAGTGCACCGACAGCCTCTGTTCCCTGAGCAGGTGAGAGGGGAGTGTCCCACTTGGCTTTGGGCTTGTGTTGGATGCTAAGCTCTCGAGGTTTATTGGCTGTGGACTTTTCTTTCTGTCTGTGAGATTTTGGCAGGCCATGACTGTTGAACAAGACGTGTGTCACTGCCTTTCAGCGTCCAGTCAGAGGATGCATTCCATCGGCCCCGACATGAGGCTGGGTTATCCCCATTGGTCTAGGGAGACAAATAAGGTCATAAATAGTGGTTTGATGGTTTAGGACTGGGTTATGGCTCAGCCCTGCAGCCAGCCACTGCACAGGGAGCTGCAGCGTGTGCTCAGCGACGTGCACCCACAGGCCATCTGCTTCTGTGCTGATGTGATTTATAATGTAGCTAACAAGCTTCCATTATGGATAGAGGTGTCACAATGTATCCATCTGAAAAAAAAACAAAAACAAACAAAACCAACAAAACCCTCTGTGAATTGAAGTTTTTTTGTTGCGGTTTAAACCAGCAGGCAGCTAAACACCGCACAGCTGTTCCCTCTTTCCCCCAATGGGATGGGGGACAAAATCAGGAAAAAAAGGTAAACTCATGGGCTGCCATAAAGACAGGTTAATAGGACAGAAAAGGAAGAGAAAATAATAATGACGATAAGAGAATATGCAAAACAAGTGATGCACAGTGTAATTGCTCCCTACCTGCTGACTGATGCCCAGCCAATCCCTGAGCAGCAGGTTCCCGCCCTCCAGACAACTCCCCCAGTTTTATTGTTCAGCTTGGGGTCATATGGTCTAGAATATTCCTTTGGCCAGTTGGGGTCAGCTGTCCTGGCTGTGTCCCCTCCCAGCTTCTTGTGCAACCCCAGCCTCACTCGCTGGCAGGGTAGCAGGAGAAGCTGAAAAATCCTAGACTTAGTGTAAACCCTGCTCAGCAATAACTAAAACATCAGTATGTTATCAACATTATTCTCATCCTAAACTCAAAACACAGCACTGTACCAGCAACTAAGAAGAAAATTATGTCTATCCCAGCCAAAACCAGAACATTTTTTTAAGTGTGCTTTTGAAATGGCGCAAAGTACAGTAGGAGCCCCTGGTGGAGTCCCTTGAGAGGCAGAGTCCGGAACAGTCCCTGCATTCAAATGTCACTAGTCAATTCTCATGTCCCATTTAGGTTAAAATATTTCATGTTCTTGGTTTTGAGACAAAAAGTTTAGACACACACTGAATGTCTCATTCAATAATGTGTTAGTGAGCTAATTATACCGAGAGAGCAATTTTATTTTACTGGCACCAAAAATTTCAGCAAATGTCAAGCAAGCTGCAAATGAGGCAATTCCAGACTGGACTTTTATTGAATTAAATGGATTATTTCCTTGGTGCCTTCAAAGTCTTCAAATATGTCTGGAATCTCTTGCCCGTTTCTCTGAGTCTGCCGAAGCCAGATTATTAAAATGGCCCATTTTCCATAATATCGTCCTGGGTTTTTCTCATCACTCCCCTGATTATTATAAATTGCGTGGTATGATATTTCAGAAGATTAATATTCCATCTGCCCTGCACACTGCCAGAGGATCAAAACACTTGGCTGCTCCAACTCAGACTTAATCTGCACGATAGGCTAACCCCTGTAAACACCCGAGTTGTTCATGGTGGGCTGGTCTGCATGGGTGGTTTGCACTGGTGGAAAGCTGACTATCCATATTCAGAGATCTGTGCCACACGTCATTGACAAAATGCTCTTAATTCTGTTGAGAGCTTTTAATTCTGTTGAGATAAGTAGCGCTGTGACAGTGGAATAAATACTGTGGAGAATCAAGTTAATTTTGTCTGTGCTACCATGTTTTGTTAGCTGTCCAGTTTTATTCCCATATTTCTTCGTGTCTAGTCCCATACATCCACCTGAAGATTCCCACTTCTGGCCATTTGCTGCTGCACATTGGTAAATGAGAAAAAGGACCTATTCCTCATTGAAGGGGAGCTAGCATTAGTCCAAAGCTTTTTGGGACATCTACCCACAAGCCTGAATATATCAAGGAAATAAAATAAATCTCATCAGTAATAGATAGCAGCCAGCAGTTATATGGTTTCTGGTTTTGAGCATCCTATCTCAACAGCACAGTCTGTATCACCTTGTTCACAAACTCTTCATCTCTAGAGACAAAGGGGAAATACTGTTGGCTCAAAAGTGAGCCAGCAATGAATAAGTATTACATGGCAATTTTTACTCTTTATCTGTGACAAAGGTGAGCTTCGACTCATAGAGGAACATGCTTCTGGTTATTTTTTACACTCAGAACTCATCTGGACCGTAAATACTCAAGCACAGACATGACAAAACAGTGTTGTTCACTTGGAGGAATGGCTTGTGATTCCTCTTCCTCAGTATTTTTATACTTGTAGCCTTTGCTGACCAGCTCTGCTCCAACTACTTCTGGTCACCATTGATGTCCGAAGGGAAAGGAAAGCATTCTGTGAAACGACATTTTAAGTGGTTTTGTGATGCTTATTTGTGCATCTCTGCATCTCCCACTGTACAGTGTCAGCATGCTAAATTCACAACTTGGTGCAACCCATAACTGTAATACCATAAATGAGGAATTAATTTGCTATATTGTATCTAAGTGGTTACTGAAATCACGGTGTGTAGGTTGTTTAATCTTATGTTTATCCTGTCCCAAATCTAAACTATCCCCAGCTTGAGAACTTTTACTTGCTAATGTGGACTCTTCAGAAGTTGTTTCCCAACTCTTCTTTGGTCCCCGCTGTTTTTTGGTCCCCAGTTAAACTGCTAAAAAACATTGAAACCGTGTGTGAGCAAAAACATATTATCTGTTATTTTTGTGTACTTGAAGCTAACAAGACCAACCGAAAACTGTCCTGCTGAGTTTCATACAAACATTCATTTTTCTCCGTGGCCAGGATTCAGAACCTGAAACCTCCCAAACCATCACAGAAATTTCTCTTGAGTCTAACAAGGCTTTGAGAACCCTCATCTGGTGTTGAACTTCTAATTCAATTGGGGTGGAAAAAACACAGAGGCAAAGAACACAGAGGCAAAGAAATTGTATTTCTAAAGGACTTGGTTGTATAGACCTTGGGAAACAAGACCAGCTACATATTTCCATTAATCCAGACTTACTTCTTCCATACATCTGAAATTTTATCATTATTTTGGGAGTCTTCCCCCTACATCTTTTGTCTTGCAAGCAAGTCACTGGATGTAGCCACCACTGACCACACTGCAGCAGTGATTGCTCCAGTGCAATCGTCATCTCTCTTCCATGTTCTCCACTGAGATCCTGTTCCTGGAGCCATCGTGCTGCAGTTTGTGGTCTCTTGCACAGGAGATGTCCTGGTGAATAGTGAAGGGTCAGGAGCTGATGTCCCCAGCACATATCCCTGGGGTTCTCGTTGTGATGGTCCTTCAGAGAAGTAATTTTACTTGGCTGAGCACCTTGCAGTACCACGGACTGTAAACCTCACCCTCCTCACTGCCCTACTTCTCCCATGTTTTTTGGAATCTTTGAATTAGAAATCTGTGATAAAATAATAAATAATCTCTTGGGGACATTGAGGAGCCAATTTAGAGCAGCACAATACCCAGCGTGTGTATGCAGGTCACTCTGCATGACTAGCCTAAGTGCCAAGGGACACTTTCTGAAGCAGATGTGTTTATCAGGGTAGATATCGACCCAAAATAGTAAGGATTATTATTGGAACTTAATTGTAAAAGACACTCTGAAAAAGGTCCTGGATATTCCAGTTGAATGAAGCTGGATATTTTTTAAGGTATAATGGTCTGAGTTATTTTTTATGCCAGTGCCAAGCCTTATTATTAGGCTCTTGAAGATGAAACCCTCTATTTTTTAAGTGTCCAACCACAGTGAGAGTCCAAAGTGCAAATTGCCCCAATAATTTCAGTTGCTCTCCAGAACCAAATTTGCTACTAGGTATTTAAACAGTCAAGAAAGGGACAGTTATTGTAACCCTGAGAGAGTGCCACTGAAAGATGCTCTATCCAGTAGAAATGAAGACAAAATATGATCATAATGAAAACCACCCTTTCTAGCAGAGAGAAGTATTACAAGTGGAGTGAAAGTATCCATACCAACTTCTACACCATTTCTTTCTAAAATGGACTGTGAGATTCAGTTCTTCCCCAAACCTGATTTGTTCAGCAGCAGCTGTTAGCTTGATACAAATGGAGAGAAACAACACATTCTGAAAAGTAATCGGTTTTGAAATTTGAATACATGCGAGTGTCTTTCTTCACTTTTACAGAATAGCATCTTTTATCTGAAGAGTTCAAAGCATTCCTCAAGTAATTTATTACATCTCACCACCTCCTCTCTGAGGCTTTTAAATATTATTTTCCTCATTGCAGAAGATGGAAAAATGGAGAAATCAGAAAAACTAAGTTACTTTCCTAAGACCACACAGTGAGTCAGAATCAGAGCGAAGAGTGCAAGTCTGAGGTGATAACTTCAGCTCTGCCATTCCAAATGCTGGATTATAGTTTGTCTGTAACATTCCCTACAGCGAGAGGTAATAACTTTCTGAAGAACCGCTGTAATTCAACCTGCAAGTTACTGGGACAGATGTGTTAATTACTGGGTGAAATTCTGTCACCTAGCTATTCAAAGGGTCAGACTGGATGGTCAGAAGGGTCTTGTCTAGTCTTAAAATAGAAGAGTCATTGCCACCATACGAACCCATTTGCCCTTTCTCTTCTTCCAACAAAAATCAGCAATTGGTCTTGTTGAAAAGCTTGCTACGAAACTGCCTTTTTCAAATCCAAGGCATATTATGCCAGAGGTTAGCAAAAATAGCTTCAGAAATCCTGAAAAATTGACAGATTGAATCTATCAAATCCATTTTTAATTTTATTTTGACAAAAATTCACACTGGGGCTGACAGCTCCCTGTAAAAACAACTTTGCTGACTGCAGTTTGAAACGCACATGCTATAAAACCTTGGGAACAGGATTTATAATAGAAACCTGGCAGTCTCCTAACTCTACCAATATTATCACCATGTGTGACAATAATATATTAGGACCATACTTCAGAGCTCCTTCATTAGATTCTGACATATGGAGGAGAAAAGAGACCCTGAAAACTAGGGAGGACATAGAGTGTAGTCTCAGCTGTGCATATTTATCATCTAAATCAAGCGAAGGCCATTTATTGACTTATTGATTCTAATTCAAAATGAGAACTTAATTAAAAGTTTAGTTCATTACCACACAATTACATGGCCCTCAAGACATTTCCAGGCTAGTAAAGTGCACATTTAATCATGTGGTGTATTGGATCTTCAGTTGTTATAAATCAGACATTAGTGTGCCATGCTAATTTACGCCATCTGGGGACAGGGCCTATTAGTTTTCTATGCAGGAGACATTTGTTATTGTTTTAAATAAGGGAATTACAGTTTAATGTTGCCCTTTGCTGAGCAATGGTGTTAACTTCCAACCAGAAGGCAAAGCAGCGATGAGAAATTTACTCTCGGTGCCATATATAACACACACATATACCAGCCTCTGCTCAAGCAGCATGACGGACTGTCTGCCAAAATTATAACATCAGGCCCCAGAGAAACCGTTCTGCCTTGGAAACAGGCTCTGGTGATTCTGCTAAGAGAGATTCTGGCAGAGAACAAACTTTTTTGCCAATTTCTCCACAGAAGCACAGCACCCGTGTATCCAGATGCAGCCGGCATCTCCATAAATGTGCTGTGCCAGCTCTGACATTCCTTCTGATTCTCAGCCTCACAGGGCTGCACCTACACCTCACAGCTTGTGCTGCTTCCCCTTGACACAGCCAGTGGAAGAGTTTGGTTACGTAAATTTGCCTTCTGAGGTTCTTCGAATGCAGCAAATTTAGGATTTTTCCCTGCAAAGGATCAGAGTCCTAACTATATTTGTATGCACATAATGCAGCATTCCAGGGCTGTAATCTTGAGCATTTCTGTGTCTTTCTGTATATTTTTATCATTTTTACATATTTACAAATGGCCAGAACTGCCAACAGTCTGGGAATCGAATTGTGACAAGACTTGCACATGCAGGCACGAGGTGTATTAAGCCATAGAGCATTTGAGGGCAAGTTAAGCTGTTCATGAAGAATCATTGTGTATCTTCAGTGACTGAAGTTCATCCTCTAAAAGAGAAACTCCAAAAAAACCCTGCAGAATGATACTATGCAGTGTGATCCACAATGAGGGTTTGAAACCTTCACTTTGCCTGGCATCTTTATTCAGCTAATGCTTCCCGCCTCTGAGCCTTCTAAAAAGAATTTGGGCAGACAACTTCTACATATGCTCATGTTTTGGACTCTCAGCATAGGACTTTTAGCAGTACTGTGGAGTGGGCTTATGTCAAGGAACACAAATAAATTTTACTGTAGTTCTGACCTTAGGGACTAAAACATTTTTGCAGATTTTTCAGCTTATATGTCTTGTACTTCGACTGACTTCAACACGAGTCAGACACCAGCAAGGAAGTGGGACTAGAGAGAGTTTTCAATGAATTCTTGGCTCCCAGGCTGTTACTCACAGTTAAAAGGAAGTGCAGCTGGCAGGGCAGCAGGTGTGGGCTGACTGAGCAAACAGCACAAACCATACCTGTTCAATCTGAAGCAAGGGATGGGCAGAGAGAAACGAGCACAGAAGGGCACCAGACGCAGCCATGAAGCTGCATTCCGGCATTTGTCAGCCAGCAGAGATGAAGGCTGTGCTGCAGAAAGCACAGTGATTATCCACCACAGGTACGTGTGCTCGTGTGAGTACTGTGGTGGTGGCAACAGAGCCAGAGAAGAGAAGCCTTAAGTGTCAGAGCTTTTGAAAATTCCACAGCCCAAGGAGTACCTATAAGGAATTGATTGGGGGAACAGGCATTTTAATAGCTGCCTAGTAGGTGCACCTGCTACTACTCAATGCTCAACCAAACAGTATTTTCCAGCTATTGATTGAGCACATCCCAGAGCTGCTGAGGAGCTGCTTTTACATAATGTCGGATATTGTGTGTGACTGCTCTTCTCTGTTGCCTCGGATGTTTCTGTAACAAGGAGACACAGACTAAGCTGGCCTCTGCTATGTTTAGTTGCAATATCTCCAGCTGGCAAGAACCCATGTTTTACCCAGTACAATCAGAGTAATGGTTTGTGCCTTTCTAGTGCTCGCAGCTCTGAGCCATCACTGAGTTTGTAGCCATAGCTGCATGAGACATTCTGCTGTCTCAGATCCCACTTACTGTTTCACTAATTGTCTTTTCTTTCCCTGCTTGTGCTTTTTCTTAGGCTTCATTTTGGTAGGCTGAGATCACACAATGTATTTGTGTGTGGCCAGTAAATGTTACTGGAAGGGACAGAGGTGTGAGTAAGGATAAAAGAGTTTGTCTTGCAGCCACGCTCTGTGCCATAGCTTGTAGACCAGAGTCAGTTTTCATTTTGCTTCTTTGCTTCTCTTATGGCTCTCTGGTTTGTCCATCCAAGAAAAAGAAGAAAGAAAAAAAAAATAGAAAACAAGTTTTTGCCTAATCCCCTTGCAGAACTTTTGGCATCTAAGAGAGAATTTCCCTGACACCTTATGAATCCTACTGAAGCCTGAAACTGAGTATTCAGGGCTAGCAGAGCTCTTCATAAAACTGCCATCAGTAGGCATGTTAACAGAGCAATGCAACCAAGCAGTTTATCAGTGCTTTTCAGGTTTGCAGAAACTGATCTGATGGGGAAAAGCTCATGCTAGATAAATTTTACATTGATTTCAGAGAGTGTCCTAGAAGCGAGGGCAACTGAACACTACAATAGATGAAGGGGGCAGCATGATTGACACCACTTGGAGTCTTTAGGAGGCAGTTTGGATATCTTTCTAAAAGATATTCTTTCAAACTGGCTTTGGCATGAATGGTCCCTTCTGGCCAAGGAATCTGTCCAGAATGTATCATTCATTCAGCTCTTTCCTTCATATGTAACAGGCAGAATAAGTCCTCAGCATGATCATGATTTGCATAAAGATAATGGTTGTAATAAAAGCCTGGGCTTCAGGGGTTTAGCTGGGTAACCACTGGGGTCAAGAAAGATTTTTTTTCTCTCACTATACAATTAGCCAGATGTACTCTGGGTTAGTGTTTGCTTAGTTCCTCTGAAGCACTGGAAATTGGCCATGCCTAGAAACCGACTCCTCCCTGGTGAACCTTGCAGTGGCCCAGGGTTACACTGAGACTCTTCTCTGGAATACTGGGGGAAGCAGTTTGCTCAGGCTTGAGAGCATTTCCTGCAGCACGAGAGCATGGCTAGCTTGGCCTATCTCACTGTCTCTAAATGCTCTGCCAGCACCTGAGAGTCTTTGGAAATGGAACAAACTACAATAAAGATTGGAGTGACTCCTCTGTTTCTAAACTCTGTTTCTTGCAACACCATTTCTGGAGTTGTAAATGCCTTTCTGTGCTAATTTGGGGAAAACAATACCAAGAAGTTCCACGGAGGGAGTATCTACATTAAATAATCATTAGTTTCCTATAGCCTTCCACTCTGCTGCTGTATTTGTCCAGCCCGTGTAGGTGTATCCACCCCCATCCCATCACCTTCAGGCCCTCTGCCAGGACTGCAGGTGTGCAAGCCCAGGCACACGAGGGAGAGGTTGGAGGAGCCCGTGAAGGTCAGTGACACCAACCACACCTGAGTATTAACACCCAGCTGGAAACGCTCAGGCAGGCTGTCTGCAAGGGGCTGCAAAGCAGCCTTGCTGGGAGAAGGATATAGCACTCACTGTGGATTGGAAGAGGAGATCAGAGGTGAAGGTAACGTGCTAGTTTTGAGCTTGTTTTCAGAGTTGCTGTGGTTTTCAGGCATTTAAGTTGTGTGTTGATCCACATTTATAACGTGCTTCTGTCAGATTAATCTACTTTGTGGGCACTAGGAACTGTCTGTATTATGCTCATAGAGAAATAGTAATTGCTGGGTTAAACCTTTCCTATGTTAGTAAATACGTAAATATAAAACTTATCAGGCAACACAACATAGACAGGATCCTTCTTTCCTAACCTCCAGTGATTTAATAGAGGAGGAAGAAGCCTAACGAGATTTGTCAGGAGATACTGCTGAGATCTGCTGGCCGTGGCAGCTGAATGCTGCATAAAATGTAACACTCCTCATACACTGCAGAGTGCTCAGGTTGAGTCGTTGACCTTTTACTGTGGCTCCTTTGGCCGTAAAACTTCCATCCTTGAGACAAAGTGGTGTTTTAATACAAATGAATTCTCTAATACAGGGCTCCTGCAGCTCAAGAATGGGTCCTGATCCTTTCATTGCTGTAAACTGTTGGTTTTAGTGGAGCTGCTCACAGGAGTTCGTCTCTCTTCATCTTGCCCAGTGCTGGAAAATTCTACTTTCAAACATTTTTTTACTCAGTGTGACTTCCTGTGGCTACTCTACTGCACAGGTTTGTTGGCTGTTAATAGACTGGCCCATAAGCTAATTCTTTCCACGTTCTACACAGTAGCTTTTTTCCCCTCTTCTTTTGTTAGGAACTTCAATAACGATGGATTTTAATGCTTTTTTAGCTGCTGAAACCGAGGCTAGGGGAATATATCTAGTGTACCTAAATTCCTAAGGCGGCTCCTTGGCACAGAACAAGATCTAATTTGCAGTCTTCCTTTCTTACTGCTACACAACAATAACAGAAATATAGTAGAAACAGGAGATATTTTATGTATAACCAAAAATCTGTCTTGTGTAGGGTGGGAAAGCATCAAGTTTCTTAGAACTGAGTGCCATGAGATGAATGTCTGCTCTGAGGCACTTCCTTTCAAACCATTCTTTCAGTATTTTCATGTGTTCTTATAACATACATTTAGGCAGAGTGCTGGTTTTTTGACAGCACTAAAACAGATCTGGATTTGTCACGTTAGATGTTTACAGAATCTTTCCCCCCTCTGTCCCATTGCCCCCTCCCCGTGTATATTTCACTCCTTTTTAGTGTTAATAGCAGAGCTGCCTCAGAATTTTCAAAATCTAAGTAAAGAGTTTTCCAGAAAAAATCCTGCTAAATACTGCTTGTTTTCAACCCTCCTGCGGAGTACTAAAAGACAATGGAATTTCTTTTCACTAAAAAATTTCCTAAGGTCTAATTGTTCTTAGAATTTTTGGATGTTTTTCCAGTTTCTTGTGGCTCCTACTGGACCCTGGGTTTTGTGCTGTTTGATAATTTTTTTTTCTTTTGTAGGCAAAGACAGCACCTGATTTACCCTTAAACCTGCTTCCTCTAGAACTTTGTCACCTTTCAGTGCCTCAGGTGTGCTGGTTTTGTCCCTTTCTTTTTTGAGGGGAACAGATGGTCCGGTTACAAGCCAATTTTCTTATAACCACAGTAATTCAAATACACATTGATTCTTAGTCCTGTCTTGCCTAGTGACACTGCTATGCTGTCAGTGACATGCCAGTGTGTGACACCAGGACAAACGTTTGCTCAGCAGCAGCCAATATGCCCGGTCTGGGGATCATAAACTAACTTTTACAAACCTTACTAAAAATATGGGAATTTTAGTTTAGGATATGTTTAGTTTAGAATATATGACTGTTAAATATGAAGTGTTACCTTTAAAAGAAAATCATAGATGTCCAGTGTTATACCAGTTGCGATTCATTTCTCTAAAAATATTTGAGTTAGGATACAATCTAAAAAGAACTTACATTTTTCCAACCACTACTAAAATTTTCTTTACTGAACCGTATTCATTTCAAAAATTTTAATCCGAGTTGCTGCTACCACTTCCTGCAAGGTTGAGATTTGCTTGTTTGCTCCGCTGTCTGACTAGTGTTGCAACCATCTGTAAACACAGGAGACATTTAGAGTTAATAAAAGGAAAACATTGAAGCTTTGATCAGGGGAAAAGCAGGAGGTGGGTTTTGTTTTTGAATTTCTTCTTCGTGATTTTATAGTTTATTAGCACCAACTTAAACAAGCTAATAGGTTCAAATTAGAACAAAATAATTGCAGTTTTTTATAGAGCCACTATGAAATAACCTCCCTCCCATTTTAACCTTTCATCTTAGTCTCATTCTTATCTGTGGGCTGCCCCTGTGCCCTCTTCTTCCACTTTGCCTGAAAAATAAGCAGAAAATACAGTTTACATTATGTCTGTACACATGTCTAGGTTTTTTTAATATATCCCCAGAGGAAAGTGGATAAATAAATATCCATTTTTCAATAGCTGTAGAGCATTTGTTTAACACGGACTAACTCCCCCATAACTAGCAGAAGATTATACATGCAAATCTAATTTTCTGGCTAACTTAGGTCTCTCTTGGGAACCTTGGTGACTACTTGCAAACACTTTCCTTGAATCAGCAGTATCAGCAAAGATACATTATGGTGCTAAAAGTATATAATGTAAAAAGTGAGCTAAAAAGATGGAAGAAGACTTAGAAAGAAGGAGGAGATGGAAAAGGGAAGTACTATAAAGGGAAGGGCATCTATAAAGAGAGAGGGGTCTAAGCCTTTTACAATAGAGGCAGACTGAAATAACCATGGTTTCTTCTTTGAGTCGTGAGAATAGCTATTTTCTTGTTTAAAAGCTTAAAGAGCTATTAAGTTGGGCAAATCACTGGTAAAACAGCTGGAAATGTAAATAGCAATTTAAACAGTCCATTGCCCCTCAATCCAAATGTGGAATGTGCAGATCTACTTCAAAAAAGTTCCTCTGGTTTTATTATATTGTCAACGGTAAGAGGATTGAGTAGGCACCCTTTCTCCATGGGCTGAATGGAGACAGTGTGCTTTATTTAGAAAATCCACAAATTTTTTTCCTTTTCTCATTTTTCTCCTTTTTTCCCCTCTTTTTTCCCCCTTTTTTCCTTTTTCTCAATTTTTTCCCTTTCTTTTTTCTTTTTTCTCTTCTT
>VZTA01021941.1:79383-90911 GCA_013398855.1 Mohoua ochrocephala
TTTTTTTTTTTTTTTTTTTTTTGCAAGTGAGCAGACGAGTCTCTAATTTTCACACCATTCTCCCTTAGAGACCTCCTTCAATTGCACCATTCTTTCATTATGTGGAACTAATGAAGTGCTCTGCAACCTTTAGGTCTCCAAATAATCCATTCCATTGCTCTAGGAATATAGTCCTTAAATAAAACATGTTTCATTGGCTGACTTCAAAACACTATTCTTATGGGGGAGGGGGGATAAATAATTGGCCTGGAATCACTGTGTGAAAAAAAAGAAGAAATTACATCGGACAATGCTTTTAAATTATAGTTACAGTCAAAGGATACATTCGGCAATGGCAGTTTGGGTTCTTATTCCTAGTAAGCTGCCAAAATTGGAATATGATTTCTTTGAAGTTCCAAATTGCAAATCTTTTTATGACTGTTGTCTTTTCAGTGTCTGCGTTCTATTGAGAACGAACAGGTTTTTGTGGTGTAAAAAATAATGCAGTAGCAGATCAATAAGACTAATAATTCAGCAGCTGAGTTGGAAGGCTGGCTGCTTGTGTGTCTTAAAAATAACACCTCACATTTTACACGTCGCTTTTCTTCTCCAAAGTACCCACCAAACACTAACTCAGTCCTGTGGCTTGTTTATTCAGCGTGTGGAAGCACAGACCTGTATTATCCGTGAGGTATCAGATGCCTTGTTCTCCCATGAATATTCGTGGGTATGAGGGCAGCTTATTTTCATCTGCCATTGTGGACTGTGGAGAACGGAGTTATTTCAAATTTGTCGAAGTCTCTTCTCTTTCTAAGCAGTGTCTGCCCTCTGGCATTTTTAATTGATTTGCCTTTCTTCTCTAAAGCTTTTAATTGGTCTGAGCCCTGTTTTCCTTCCCCTGTACTAAAACCTTACAACTGAAATATGCTCTCTCATAATATCTTTGTCTGCATAATCTGCTTTTAAATTTAAAAAAAAAAAAAAAAAAGGGTGTGGGAGGAACAGCAACAGGGGGAAAATAAAGCTATAGTTCAATGTGAGATTGCTAGTGTATGTTGGGTTTGTATTTCAACCCAGCAAACAAATGTAAACATTTAATTTTTTTTATTAGGATTCATTTCCTTTCACATTGCTTATCTTTTGGTGCTTGATCTAATTTGTAGCATATTGGATTCTGGCTTTTGGTAAACTGAAACACTATCAGCATGATTATTGTTATAGTACTGGCAGAAGAGATTTGCTGGCTTAATTTCAGTGAAAACTAGATGTCTGTCTTTGGCTGTAAAACAATTTATATTTATAGAAGCTGTGGTAATCATCTATTTCTGAGTGAAAGGATTTCTTGGAGCATAACTGTTCCACAATACCCAGGACTTATCCGAAATTTCTAGTGTAAAAATAATGCATTTAAGCGCTGTTGAACAGATTAGAAAAGAAAACAGTGCTTAATGAAATGTGGGGCTTTAATTTTTGGGTGGCTAGGGATAAGTTACAGCCTTTAATTAGCTCCCACTGTATTTTGGTAGGACAGCACACTGCACTTTGCAGCACTGAAGACTGTGGAGCAGCAGTCAAGAATAGGGACTAAGTTTTGCCAAGGTCATTAGTAGCAGTGGTTGCCTAATTGTGGACCCTCTTGAGTGGCCTGATTTCAAACACGCACAGAGCTTGCAGTCACTGTGTCAAGCCACTCTTACATGTATAATGGAGACACCTGAAATTCCTTCCAAAATCCTGGCTCTAACTCTATTTCTGGGTTTTTGCAAACTTCCTGTGTGAACCTGAGAAAGTAATTTAACCTCTCTGTATTCCCTTATCCTTACTAGGGGAGAATAATACTCCCCTTTTCTGTGTTATGAGTCCTAATTCATGAATATTTATTAATCTCTTTATACAGAAGAGAGTTGTACAATACTGGCCCCATCATAAATGATTTTTGAAACTGCAAATTGGAGACTTGCTGGAGTTTCTGTAGCTTGATATAGGAGTGATTCTGGAACTGCACCCTCTCAGTTCCTAGTGTGGAGTGACTTTTATGTAACTTTGATATCCAAAGACAGAGTTCCTACTTTGTTTTCTGCCCAAAACAGAGTGTGCAGGCTGATCAGCTGTAGCTGGCAAGCCATGGAAGCACCGAGTGAGGCACAGATGACTCCGAGTGGCACAGATGGCAGCTCTTGCAGTTGTTGCCCAGCTGCTCGTGGTGTCCCTCCCCTGCCGAGAGAGATGTGGGCTCTACTACACCTCAGTTGTGTTCAGGTGGAACTGGGACATGCAGTGCAAGCCTCCCACGGGGCTGACGCTGCTGTTCTGCACCCTGCAGAGCTGTTCCTCTTGCTGTTTAGATCTGGCAGGGTTTGCACACCCTGGACACAAACTTGAGTGTGCAACTGAAGGCCAAATAAAGCCACCAGAAAGCTCTACATTATTCTGAGTTGTGGGGTTGGACTTGCAGAGGTAGAAAGCAGATGAAAATTGAGATCCTGTTCAAGCATTTAATGCCCTGATTAAGCACTAGCTGAAGACAAAGCAGACAGGGAGAGCTGTAGAAGGTGGCTACTGCCATGTTCAGTGTCAGCTCCATAAAAACATGTAGATGAAGTTGTCTATTTCCAGGTCACAAAAGAGAAACCCGAGATGCTGTGTTTCATGCTGGTTCTGAACATCAAGAAGATCTTACATGTACTATCTGCAGTCTTGACACATATAAATATATCTACATACATCTGGCCTTTTTGATGTCCAAGGATCCTTTAATTTGGAAATTGATGACACAAGTATTGATTTTGCTTGTCTATAAGACAATCTAAGATAATCTTCTACCGTATTTGACTGAAATTAATTCCAAATTATTTTAGATGTGTCATTTAAGTTGAAGAACAATGAGAGTTTTCCTGGGAGCTCTCAAGCAGTCAGGAGCTTGTGCCTGCTGCATTTTCACTTTGTGATAGCACACATTTTTCTGATTTCATCAGCTCTCTGAGCACACTTTTATGAAGTCTTACTGTGCTGTTATCTTCTGTAAGCTCCTTTCACTGTAATTTACCATACCTGTGTTAATCCAATCCATCTCTAATGACATAATAATACTAACAAACAGCAACACTAATAATGGGTCTGCACTGTCTATTCCATGTAATTTGAAAAGAGAAGCAATGAACACATGAGACTAAATCCTGCTGTCTTTATTCATTCAGCCATGGCCTTTCAATTGAACAAAATAATATGCAGGATTAAGGTGAGTGGAATTTTACCCTTTCTATATCAAGGCCTCCTGAGGACACTGCATTTAATTCTATTTGATAATCTTCTCTTTTATTTGCCATTTCACACCAGCTGAAACTGCAGCTGCCTGTCAGGAATTGAGTTAGTCTGAGCTTCAGCCATCTCATAGGTAGCTTAGTGCACTAAAGCATAGGCTCCTCTGGAGAGTCCTTAGGGAGGAGAACTCATTTAGCAGAAAATTATAATTGGGGTTTCCAAGTGGTTCTGGAATCATTGCTGTATATTTCGATAGAATGATGTATTTCCAAAGCCTCTGCAAGTGTGTAACCAAGCAGGGTGTGCTTTTAAGGATGAAGTAGGCAACCAGGATACCTTGATTCCTGGTCCTTTTAAACATGATTACTGGGAAAATATGTGAGATATACGCTCTACCATTGAGATGCAGCACGCTGGGGGGTCTGGGGAGGGGTGTTCCCGTTCTGTGCTGCAGAGAGATCTCTGCTGGGTCCTTCACAGCAGTGTTGGGGAAGGGGCCTGGTGTCTGTGTCAGCACGGCCTGAGAGCCACGGGCTCGCTCACAGCAACTGCAATTACCCCTGCAGCCACAATGGGACTGAAACAGAGTCCTGGGACTCGGGAAAAACAGGCTAGAAAGAATGAAGATTTGCTGACCTTTTCTTTTGTTAAACTCAGGTTAGAACTGTAAAAATCAACACACATGGGTGTATAGACTTTTTTGTTTTGTTTTATTTTGTTTTAAGAAGGGGAGGCATTGGTTGGTGTGGTAGAAAAGTCTGAGGCAAAGATTTCAGCTTGGATATTTTCTGCAGTATCTTCTCTGATGGAAGTTTCTCTTAAACCACAAAGATCATGATACTTTGGTTCCACCAGATTTGCCTGGTGTGTTGACAAGAGCAGCATGATTCTACACAAGACATGATCTTTCCAATTGCTGCACAGTTCTGTGGGAACTGAATTTTACTCGTAGTATTCCCATAAAAACCCTAAGCACACAACTGTATCCTTAGGTCTAACTTGCATTTCTCATTTCCTTTGTCTAGTCTTTCAGACTAAAACATGTTCATTTTCACTGGCGGTGAGGTTCATAATAGGGCTCAGCATCGACATTTCAAGCATTTGAATATCTAAAAATGCGAGGAACACAGCTGATATAATCTAAATTATAAAATAATATCAATTATAAAATTAATACAATTCTACATTTTTATATAATTCTACTTCATAATTTATATTTATTATAATTTTTAACTATTACAATTATTATATGGTATTAATTTAACATAAATTATACAATAATCTACTTGGTCGTCTTTACCAGAACATTAACTTTACAATGCTGCATCCAGGTATTTTAAAGATCCTACTGTGATATTTATCCTTCTTCCTTAAAAGACAATGAGGAAAAATAGTCTTCTCCCTGTTTTGAACTCTTCTTGTTTCAGAAGCACTATTCTGTTTACTGGGAAACAGTTGAAACTTTTTATTTGTCACAATCCTCAGCTAATCTGAGCATGGCTGGAGACGGAAAAGAGTTACTGCTGGACCATAGGAGACAGGATCCTGCTTGTTCTCTTTCTGAGCCTTTGATTGAGGTGTGGTGCTGCTCTGAAGGTTATTTCTCACCAGGGGAGCCCCGCAGGGCTCATGCTACAGGACTACAGCCCTAACTTTCTGCTGCCATCCAGCTGATACTCACTGGTCTCTCCAGGTGACAGCTGGAGTGTTCTATAGTACTTTTTCTCAGCTGAAGAGGCCAAGGCTGCAGTCACATCAGGGAAAGATGCAAGCTCCCTGATCAAAGCCCATCTCAGTCCAGCTGTGTTGAATGAACAGAGTAACTGAACTAAAATGCATTTAATTACAGCACAAAGAATTACATGCATTTATATTTCAATATAGGTACCTACTTAGGAATAAAACTTCACTTAGTCTACACAGGTTTTGTCTAGGATAAAAGTTGTCACTGGTAATAGGCCAGGCTTACTGGATAAAGTCAGGGCTTGAACGCAACCACATCTTTAGTAACACGCTTCTTGTTTAAGATTAAGTTTATATGGAAATGGGCTCTTAAATTGTGGATTGTGTGCAGTGAAGACTGCAGCTAAACAAGGGGATGAGTACATGTTTACACTTGAACTAAAATAAGCACCTTGATTTTAGGAAATCTGTACTACACGGCTCCCTCTACATAGCTGGCTTGGACTTGGATTGGTAAAGGGATTGATGCTCTGACCTGGTGCTTAGTCCTCCAGCTGTTTTTGATGGAGGAGTTTCTGTCCCTGCAGTAAATTGAACAGATGCTGCAATACAAAACTATCTAAGTTTCAACAACACTGGACTCTCTTCACATTACAGCAAATTAAAGGGAAAATCTTGAGAGCAGCTTTGGTACTGTGGGCCTCCCTGAAGAATGCAGAATTTCAAATCAGTACACAAATCTCACTCTAGCTCTCAGTGGCTGGGTGGGTAGGGAAGGAGGAAAATTGCAGGAGCTGGCTGCATTACAAATATTTTTCCTTCCTGTCTGCAAGAAGGTGTCCTGAGAAATAACCTTTAATTGTTTGTGGAATTGTGGAGTCAGAAAAAAAATGTATTAAAAAGCTTCTGTTGGAATTTTCCTGGAGTCTTGTTGCTGCTATTAAAGTATAAAATGAAATGGTTTTGGTTCAGGAAAGGTTCAAAAGAATTGTTGCAGGAGTCTTACAAGATCTAACCATGATTTGGCAAGATGTCCTGCCAACTCACCCACATCTGCAGCTGCTCTGCCAGGCTGCAGTTGAAATTTGCAGCCTCTGGAAGTCCTGGGGCTTCTGTGAGTGCTTTTGGTTTGTGCTGGTTTTTGGGCTTCTTTTTTTTTTAAATAATATTTTTGAGGGGAGGGAGGGCAGGTAGGCAGGGCTCTGAATTGGAAAAAAATTAAATTTCACAATATTAAGTCCTCTGTGAACCTGAATCAGCTTTTGCCTCTGAACTGCTGCCACGGCGTGTTCCACAGAGCAGAGAGGACTGCCCATGTGGATTAGAGCCGTGTTACTCCCCACAGCTGGTTTTGAGCTGTGCTGAAGGATAAAGGGACTGTGAGTGGAGGGCACGGCCTCTTCTCTTTATCCTGCACTATACAATTCCAAGCCTGCTGAGACAGTCTTTGCAGAAGTCTATAGGCAAGAGCAGTCCTGCTGATAAGTATGTACATGCTTCAGTGTTCCTTGCATGTTCGGGGCCTTGATTAGACTGGGAAAGCGAACTGATAGCTGACCACAGATCATGGGTACCACAGAAAGTACCTCAGCCTGAGTGCCCAAAGTGCTTTGAAGAAGAAATCGGGGCCAGCTGTAGCCACTTTTGAGAAAAAGTTCACTTTCAAACAGGAGATCAGAAAATGTCTTCTAAAACAACCCAAAACCTTTCTCTCTTCTGTTGAGTTACTAGAATTCTGTTTGCTGTCCTGTGCAGTCCAGAGCAGTTAATGACCATCCAGGATTTAAGATTTAAACTATGATAAGCCTAAAATACATAGAACAGTACTTTCCTCCGAGTTGCTTGACATTTTTAGAGTGTGCAAACCTGGGTGTTCAAGAGGATTGCATGTTAGACCAGCAGCAATGCAACACGTTTCTTGGCAGTCACAACAATCAGTGAGATTCATTTTGAGAGTAACTGCCAGTGCTAAGATACAATGGCAAGTAATCTGCAGCAGGTTAGGAACCAGAGCTTGTACTAGCACAAGTCACTGTTTTGAAGTCTTCAGTGGAGGAGTCATTGAGTTAAAATTTTCATCCGACTCTAAAGCTACTGGATGGACAAAGAGCAATTGGATCCTTTTTCTTTGATATTTCCCTTCTGACTCCCTTATGCCCCCACTTCCTAAAACCAAACCATTTCAGAATCCCACTGCTCATCTCCTCGTGAACACAAGGACACATCACTGCCACTTCTAAAACTATTTTGGCAACAGAGTTATCAAACAGGACTTTTAGAAGGTGTCCTTTTCAGCTGTATGTTCCCACAGATCCTTGTCATCTTCTCCCACCTGCCAAGGTATAATGCCAGAGCAGGTAGTAGGCACAACATTGTTTCGTGTGATTTCTCTTGCAGCTTTTCCAGGCGTCCCTTATTAATTTCAAGAGAGACTGCTGTAACCAGTTTCCTGTACAATGAAGGCTATAAAGTTTTATCCAGCTCTTTATGCATCAAGTCCTTATTCACCTGTTTGAGATGTAACCTTCATCTTGGCAAAATATGCTTTCACTAGGATGGAATGAGTACCACCAATGGAGGATGTACTCTGCTTTTACTTTTCATGGTGGTGATGGTATTTTCCATCTCTTCATTAATGTTACCATCTTTCCCTCTCAGTGGTTATAATTCAAGCAGGAGGGAAAAAACCTAACATCTCCATTACTCTTCCTAGTAACTCCCTCCTCTCCCCCCTCTTTCTAGCTGTTAAAGCATTTTTCTGAATGGAAAACTGTTCATGAGACAGTTAGGAGGAAAGAAGCTTATGGACTTGTAGATAGTAATGCTCAGTAAGGTGTTTTGAGCCTTATGAGCCTCATCATCCACTGTGTTAAAATAATTACACGTTTAAGAAAATGCTTTTGCGTGAGTCTTCATCTCTTTTGGCACCCTGGCAATGAAAGGGGAGGGACAGTTGGATGAAGCAGGTGACAAATTTTGGAGGAAGGTAACCCCACAGAGAGTAGCTGTCCTCAAGCATGAATTGCTGTCTCTCTTCAAAGTCTGGTACTGACTTACACCTTTTTTTCCCCAGAATATCCAAATTTACTACTTCCACAAGGTTTCACATGTTGTCTCACTGATGGGAGAGTGAGATAAAACTGACTGTGGTGTCACCAAAGCTATGGAATAAATGTCATCTCTTATCAGTTACAGCAGCTGCTACGTAATTCCCCGTTCTCTCCAATTAGGAAAAAAAGAAAAAATATCCTCATCCTCTTACACGTTGAATTTCCTTGTGCAAACCTTTTATTATGGATTATGGTGGACTTTTCTTTGTTGTTGTTTTTTACTCCCAAGTACGAGAACAAGTCGTTGAATTACTTCAGCTGCATGCTGCTACTTGACTTCCGGGAAACTTACGTGCTGTATTTTCCTGGAAAGAAGTAATACAGCATCGAGTATGTGGTGCTATGCATGTCTATTGCCTGTTAGTTTCAAAAGCTTCCCCTAAGTATGTGTACAAATGCAGAATAGTCTGTATTGCTCTGAAGAGTTGGGTTTGCATTGTTCCTTCCTTCCTAACAGAAAGTATTTAAGTAAAGCTTGGAGATACATGGTTCAGGGTTCAAAGTGTAAGTGCTCCCAGCACAAATTCTGGCACATGGACTCCTTGTCCCCTATCCAGGGGAGCCAGGTCTCTCTCAGTTCTTTGAAGTACAGTTCAGAAAAAAGAGATACACTGAAGTTAAAAGGGTCAGGATTTATGTGCCTCACTGGCCTCATGAAAGACCTAATTGGGGAGACAGACGAAATAAGTTTAGTATGTTTTTCTGAGAGGTGCTGTATTAATACAGTGGAAGACAGGCCCTGCTACAGTGGGCTTTCATTGCAAATGGACGAGATGGACAGAAGGGAGGACGAGAAACAGAAATTGAGAGGTAAAGCAATTGGTTCAAGTTTGCACAGGCTGTTCAGTGACCGCTGGGATTCCCAGCCCTATCGATAGCTTGTGCCGCCTCCTGAGGCAGCAGTGGCCCCAATATACAGGTGTTCATAAATAGCAAACCAGGAAACCAAATAATTCTGCAGATGCTGTTCTGTCTTTTCAAAGCACTTTTGGAATGGTGCCTATCTGTGGGAGAAGGTGTTCTGAAGGTGGGAGTACTGCTTCTATTTATGCTCTTCCCTGATATGCAGCTTTTCATGGACCTTCTATTCTGTAAAGAGATGGATCCTAATAAAACATACCTCTTTTATTATTAAGCATTATTATTATTTTATTGGAATAGTCCCCAAAGCTTTAAGGGCATTAGTATGGAAGAACATTGGGAGCCAATTAACATGCCACAGGCTGCCCAAAGGTTTTTAGGCAGAGCTAAAGTACTTTGGTAGAGAGCTGAAACACTGGAGGTGCTTCCCAGGCTGAGCTGGCTCCACCTGCAGCTCAGGCAGCTTTTGCTTACCTCCCTTACCCAGTGTCCACATTGGAAGAAGCTGCTTAGTCATTACTTCTAACATTAAATTTTTCATAGAATCATCTGTGGAATTGACACAGGGATGATGTTAGATGATTCTAAACAAGCACAGGAACATAATTACAGGTGCAAAAGGTGGAAGTCCACAAGGATCCCTTTCCTAAGATGTGTCCCTTAGCAAGGAAGACTCTGAAAAGACTCATCTGGAAGTATTCAGCCTGGCATTGTAGATGATGCTCTTTATTGTACGGGATAATCCTGACTTACAGTTCAGGCCCTCTTTTGATAAATATTGTATTTCTGTATTTCCTCACATATTCTATCTGTCGGGATCTTGGTTTAAGGAAATACACGACAAGCTTGCTAGAAGATGGACACCTGACCTGAAGGATCTTTAGCTTTCAGTTGTATGCCACCCTCGGAGTATATAAGGACATATCTAGACAATGTGATATTTGGATCAAGGAGGCTTCCTTTCCTGAGTGCCATTCAGGTGTTATAGATTATAAAAGTATAGAGCCAGGCACAAGTGTGGTGATTTCTGTGACTCAACAGATGCAGCTAACATGACACGTATAATACACGGCAGAGAGCGAGTCACCAAGGCAGTGAAAGTATTTTGCTGCTTTAGCAAACTTCTTTATTGCACTGTGGCTTTTTTAAAAGTTGAGATAGTTGATTTTTAGACAATTCAAGTGGATTCCTTCATGAAATACAAACTTTTTGGACGATTTATCCCATGATAAATTTTAGTGTGATTCCATGAAATTGAATGAAAAGTCCAATTGTGAAATATTTTTTAAAAACAAATAGGGGGGGGAAAAAAAGATTTATAGCCTTACTTTTCACCTAGGACAAAACTCATTCTTCCAAAGTCTTGGAAAAGAATGGCCCTTGGGTGGCTCTGGTCACGAGGTGGCGCTCCAAGGCACCGGGTGGTCCCTCTGGGGACCTCCGCGGCACGGACGCGCCGTGTATCCATGGCAGACTCGGGCATGGAATTCACCGCTGCACCTCAGCCGGCTCACACAAAAAAATAAGCGTCCGGATTTAAACTGGCAATACCCCTAACCCCACCCCTAAGGGATTAAGGACGGGAATGCCCAAAGTAGAGGTGTAAACACGCAGAGAGCAAACAGCTTTGGCACCGTGCAGTAGTGGTTTAGTTTTATTGGAGGGTAAGGACCGTGATGTGGAGTTTTACTAAACGCGCAGCTGGGCTGAGCAACTTTTCTTACATTTCCTTCCCATCTCTTCGAGCTTAAAAGTACTTAATTGTGTTACTTTCTGGGCAAGTGTATTGTACTGAAATACACGTACATTTGGGAGGAACTTGTCAAAAAGAGGCATCTAAGGCTATGACAGGGTGTATTTATCTTCCAGACTCCGAGTGAGGCTCATACACGACAGCAGCCAGCCTCGCAGGGGAATTAGGAGTTGAAACAACCTCAAGTAGCAAAGCATTTCAGCAGGGGGGTATCTGTGGAAGAAAGGTGTAAAGCAAAGAGGGGCGGCACGGCCATAACAAGGGACGTCTGCCAGCTATTTCAGTCCTTTAAAGACAGTCTGGAAGACTTTAGGGTCATGGAGCTTGCCTCGGAGGAGGAAACGTCTCATGTTTGGGTTTAAAAGTGAAGGATTTTCGCCTCCAAGGCTGTGGTGACAATGACACTCATGTCCGTCTGCAGCAGAGATGATTTCGGGGAGAGCATCTCCCCCGGGCCGGGCCAGGGCCGCACGGGTCACCTGCGGAGCCGTGGTTGGCCCGAGCGCAAGGCTTGGAGGAGCAAAACCAGGGCTGGAAAGGGGCACTGGCCTCCGCAGCAAAGCCCTTAAAACGCTGGAGGAAGCCAGCGGCTGGTGATGACCCGCGGCAAGCGGGAACGGAGTTAGCCGAAGCCAGGAGGTAGGCAGGGGAGCGGGGGAAAAAAAAAAAAAAAAAAAAAGTTGTCTTTTCGCCTGAGCCCGGGAAGGGGGAAGGATCCCTGGCCGTCGTTGCCAAGGAGATGGGCAGTGTCCGCCGGCCTGTCTGCCCTCACAGCCGCGGCGTGGGGGTGTCCGTCTGTCCGTCCGTCCGTCCCCTGGCGGCGCCCGCAGAGCCGGCCCCAGCCGCGGGGGGGCGCAGCGCTGAGGGTGGCGATGCCGCGG
>VZTA01021941.1:91208-130523 GCA_013398855.1 Mohoua ochrocephala
CTACTTTCGCTGTCAGGGCGTCAGCGCCGGCGGCTCCGCGCGGCCGGCCCCGAGCGCGTCCCTTATCGCAGACAGGGACCGGGGATCGCATCATTATCATGGGCACTGTTTGCTTTTCGCGGCGCTGCTGTTTGCTTTTCGCTCTCGCCTGGGCCGGCAGGTTGGCGGGAGGCAGCGGGGGCGCAGGTAAGAAGAGGGGGCTCCGCCGCCGTGCCGCCTTGCCCAGGCGCGGGCGGCGCGGAGCCGCGGCCCCGGGGGGACCATGTCTGTCCGCTCTCCTCTCCCCGCTGTAAGGTGTTGAGGGGGAGGTCACTTCTCGCTGCTCATAGCGCCGAGGGTGTTGGAAGTTGCGGTGGGGAGGCGTTTTCTCGCGTGTTTGACACAGCCGGAGCCGAGGGATTTCTGCAGGGAGAAATGGGGAAGAAAAAGTTACTTTCCTTGAGTGCTTACGAGATAAGCCTGTGCTGAGCCCTGGAGACTCCGCAGAGCAAGCGCTGGCTGGGATATCTTCACAGGTCTTCCCTGTCTGCGCATTAACCCAAAGACCTGGTGTTAACAGCGGCGCTCGTATCAGTTTAATAGCTGTAATGATACTTAGTCTTTGCTTTGGTGTTTAAAAAAAACCAAACCAAAAATCAAACACCCCCCAATCCTATCTGCTTTGGAATGTTGCAAGCCCAAAGTGATTTCTGAAAGAAATGTATGCAGGCTCTGAAGTTGTGCTAGGAGAAATCTTTTAAGGTGAAGTACGAGCGGGGGCAGGCGGCGCGGGGGGAGGGTGAGGAAAAAAATCCCTGTTCCTCGGATAGAGGAGTTTAAATGGAACAAAATGAACGAAGTCAGCCTAGAAGTTCTTAAAGTCCGAGTAATGCAATGTGAGACGTGGAGCAGAGCAGGGGCTCATACTTGGTTTTGCCCTTTCATTTGACTCATTGGCATTCACGCCTGACTCCCAGGCATCCTCTGGTTGCTGTGAAATGTCCCCCTTGGCTCAATGCAGTTTGAATTTTTGACGGCATTATAAAGAGTCCAGCTGTCACTTTTGCTGATCTTGATGGGAGATGGGTGCCGGTTTACTGACTCAAAAGTATGAACCAAAGCATTAAAAAAAGCCCAGACCAGACCCCCCCAAAAAACTTCTTTTCTCTTTGTGCTTGACTGAATCTGTGCCTGATCTGGGCAACACCTAAGCTAATTCACGTAAATCATAGCTAGATCTGAACTGGCTCAGCGGTAAAAATAAACGAATGGGCAAGAAAGAAGGCAACAGATTACAGCAGCTCTGCCTTACTCCGGAAAATTACGACGCTCGGTGTTCTGTTCCCCTCTTTCTTCAAAAACCAAAACCCAAAACCCCTACAAAAACAACAATACGGAGTCCAGGCAATTCTCTCGCTGGGATTCCAGAGGTGCCCCGCGGGGCCGCCCTGGTCTGCACCTCTAAGAGAAGTTCTCTGCTGTGTGCCATGCTACAATGTCTGCTTATTCTCCCCTCTCTAAATAGCCCCCTCCTGTTCCCGGTGACTTTGAAGGATCCGTGTGTTATCACTGGAGATGGCTGAGTGAGCACTTCTGAAACAATTAGCGTTAGGATTTCAAGCTAACAATAAAACTGTTTTCACTTTAGTGCACCTTTTTGAGGATCTGTTAATCTAATTGGCATGAAACCAACTGCACATGCCTCTCGCTGGATGCCCGTCTCCCTCCCTCCCTGCCTGCCTCCCTCCGCAGCACCCCTGGTCTCCTCGGTACTTCCCGATCATAAAAGGGGGACTGAGCTCTGTGCAGCTCTGCGGGTCCCTCTCCGGCTGCTCTCCCGCTCCCCCGCCTGCCTGCCCGTGTCCTCCCGCGAGCCCCAGCTGCGGCTGTGGCGTGAAGCGGGGAGGAATCCCCTGGGAGGCGCGGGATTGACGCCACGGCCGCGCTGCCGGCCCGGCCGGTGTCCCCGGGGTGCGGTGGCATCGCCGTCCCTCGCGTCGGGCGCTGTGGGTGCCGGGGTGGCCGGGGACCGGCTGTGGGCAGTGCGGGGGGCGGGGCAGCTTAGGCAGGGCTTTAAGTGTTCCCATGTTCCCAGCACACCCCATCCCTGAATAGGTCGGAGTTGGGTTTTTTTCCCCCCCCTGTGCTCACTTCATTAACATTCCCACGACTACCAAATCTCGACTCTGTCTCATCCTCCTCCCTCCCCATCCTCTTTAAATCCGGCGGAGAGAACGAATGCCCGTCACTGAAATGTTTGTAAAGGCTTCCTACTCTGAAAACAAGAAAAGCGGTCTGGGTCCCCCCTTTCAGAGTCAGACTGACCCAGTAAGGCACCCACCCGAGCAGGGGCCGGGACGACTGCTGGGACTTTTTTCCTCCTAAATGAGTGTTGGTCCAAGTAGATGATGTTATTGCAGGTTGCTTTCCTCCACACTGCCTTACCGAGTTTCATATGGTCTTCCATTTATTTATTTTTTTGCTTCTTAGTAAAAAGTATTAATGTGGTTTTGCGGTTCAAATATTTCTTTTTCCCATTCCCCCACCAGCATAGTTTATTTAAGCCAGGGTCTGTCTTTATAAATTAAAGAAATCTCTGTGCTAGAACATGCAAGTGGTCTTTTTTCCTCCTCTTGTTGGTAATTTAAGCGTTCTCTTGTTTTACTAAGATGTGGGTCTCCAGTACCATACTTACACAGCAGAAGCTAATTTCTAATGTCGAAGTATTTCATTCATAGTGCAGAAATGTGAGACCGAGCCCCTTCAGCTCCGTGGAGCGGTGCTTATAAGTGACTTGAGGAGAACATCACGTTGGCCGGTTTAGTTATTTATCCTTAGATGTTCTCATTTCCAGCATGACACTGGGAAGGCAGGCAGGCAGGCAAACAGCTTCAAGGGGAATATCTATCCTTGGTGTTTTGTGTCTCAGGTCTCCCTTCTTATCTGTCCCCTTGGGCTTCCTTCTGTGCTTCCAGATGTTGACGAGTGCGCAGAAGCTACGGATGACTGTCACATCGATGCAATTTGTCAAAACACACCAAAATCCTACAAATGCATCTGCAAGCCGGGCTACAAAGGGGAAGGGAAGCAGTGTGAAGGTAAGGACAGATCGGCTCCTCTCCTGTCTCTTCTCCCCTCCCTTCTCTTATTTGTTTGCTCTTTAAAAGCTTTTGTAAATAGCTGAATTCCTGAAACGATTAATGCAGATTTACAGCTGCTTAACCTCAAATCTGGGTGTTTATTGGCAAGCATCCCCCTGCTGCTTTTGCTAATTGTCCGGCACCGCAAACGTTGTGCCCGCCAGCCTGCTCTGAAGAATAAAATAAAAAAGGGGGTGTGAGGGGGTGGCGTTTCCCACCGAGGCGATTCCCTGGTAGCACCAGCTCCTCCTGGGCAGCGTTGGGCCTGCTGCCCCCGGAGCTGGAAGCGCCACGCCAAACACGTGGGTGTGGCCCGCCGATGGCATGGGATGGCATGGGATGGCATGGCATGGCATGGCATGGCATGGAATGGGATGGGCCCCTGGCCAGCTCCCCGGCAGAGAGCGGATGGAAAGGGCTCACAACTGTTTTCCCTGGACAAGTTACAGAAGGTGTTTTTCTGTATCTACTCGAACACTGGACGCTGGAGTTTGCTTCTCTTTGACACTCTACATGTGCCATGATCATATATTTCTAGTCCATGGAACACTATTTTCAAAGGAAGCATTTCAGATTATTGTGCTTATACAGACTTTTAAAAACTTATTTTGCTTCTCTGTGTCCTCACATCAGTCTTGTAATTGAAAAAGACCTAGCAGGTTTTCTTAGGCTCTGTGCATGCTCATATTTTGGATTTTATGCACTCCATCTTGTCTATTGAATCTCAGTGGAGAGATTCTCTGGTGAAAAGAACCAATATTGTAATCACAGCAGAGTGCCTTACAAATAAAAGATGCAAGATTATTACTTTTTCCTACTTGTAGGTATAACATTTTCTTTCCTTGTATTCTACGACAGAATACAACTTTTTACAAAACGTCTATAGCCAGTCCACTAAAAAGATTGAAGACCTAGAAATTACTCTGGTCTCGAAAAATTTGAAACCACATATTATTCTCCATGGACCTCCAAAATGTTGGTTCAGGTGCCCTCATAAAGTATTTTTGTGGTTGTCATATTTTTCTGTCTTGGCCTTAAATTGACAAATTCTGACTGTCCACCTTTCGGTGCTCTAGCAGCTCTGAGCTGCTGTTCTTCTGGAAGCCAGATTTTCTTTCTTGCAAACAGGATAATCATTCAGCACCAGTTCTTTCCCTATTCATCCCTTCCAGGGAAAGAGCTACAGAACTCTGAGAAAATGTACTCAAGGCTGCAGCTGTGGAGGCTACAGCATTCTCCACATTGGTACTTGCTGTGTTGGTTTTCTACATTAAAAGTTTCCTTATGCTTCAACTATTCATAGTTTAGTTGTTGAGCTCTGTTTAGTGGTAGACATGGCTGATCTAATATCATGCTTATCTAATATACATATCTCTCTTTGCCTGACTTGCCTTGGCTCAGTAAAAAAAAAACCCCAAAAAACCCAAACTCAGTAAGTAGTAAAAACCAATATTGATCTCTGTAATGATGTACAGAATAATGGAACATCTGTGTCTGATATCAAACTCATATCTAATAGAATTTAGTGTCTGGCAAGCCTGGTAAGTAAAGCAAACTGGGGCAGACTGCAACACGTTCTGCGTGGATGCTCAGCATTAGTCAGGTAATGTAAGCTGTCTGAACCAGGTATTACTGTGCATGGTATATAACTTTTTTATACAATATTATGGTGACAGTTCTAAAGATTTTGCATCAGCTCTGTGTCTTAACTTAGTAATTAATACCAAGTTTTGGAAGAAGCAGAAAGCTTCAGAAAGGGTCAGTGGCAGGTCTAAGATCTGCCTCAGGCCTGCTGTACATGGAGAGTGGGTTTATTTTGCATCTTGAGGTTAAGTATTCAAAACCTACAGAAATAAACAGACTAGCTTAATTGATTGGAATTTAGTGTTCTGTAACAAGACAACCTCACTGATCAGCTATTAGAAGTTGTCTTTTAAGATAGAAGTGACTGTTAACAAAGATGAAACACACTGGATAGTATTTGTTGTGCCAAAACCAAAGCTGGGTCATTAAATGGTTCTTGGTCCTTATAACTGGGCTTTTGAAAATAAACCTTTTGATCACTGAAACTAGTTACCTATGAGGAAACGATTTTGTACAGATAATGAACGTCTTTAGCTAAATTTGTAGCAATCTACCTGTGTCATTTCATGTCTGAAGAACATTCCTTACATTGTAGCTAACTCGCTTAGAGTCCAGGCTCTCTCATACAACCAGATTTTACTAAACAAGTGGAATTGTCATTCATGCAGTACAGTGAGCTTAAAGACATTACACTGCCAAATTAATTCTGATAAATTTCAGTGAACCACCAGTTTAGGTTGTATTGAGGCGTTGCAATTAATTTAGAAACAGTTTGTTTATTTTAAACAGCAGTCTTAAATATTGCTTCTGTTAACTTAAAATCCGTTTTGGAGCAAGGGGTAGAGTATGGGAAATAACATTTTTTGGATGATTCTTAGGAGTGCATATCTGTACAAACGTGTCCAGTATATCAATATGTGTTTGTGTACTCTCGTGTATTTATTTATAGTTCTTCTGAACAATGGGATCCAGAGGCCAGTGCAGTAAGTGTGGAGCCCAGCTGCTCGTGCAGGATTTTGCTCAGGGTTTGCTGCTCTGAGCTGAAGGGTGGGGAGAAATACATGTGACACAAATATTTCTTTAAGGAGATGTGGAGAGCTCTAGCAGCAATTATATGGAAATGAAACATTTTCCTGACAGTCTGTTAAGTTTCTTCAGTAGGGAATTTCTTTCTGAACTTTGATTTTCTCTCAAAATGTCTTTTGGCCTGGGTTTCTCCAGAGTTTATGAGGATTGAGGATGACTTCTCAGTTCACAGATCTTTTTATTCCCTTTTTTTCTGGCTAGCTTTCTTGCCTGAACCACTTGACCCGTTTCTTTGCACAGAACACAGTTGTTTCTCCAGACAGAAGAGTTCCTCATTCTTCCTGTGTCCTGTCTTCTGCTTCCATCTGTAGATTTCAGCTGACCTTTTTCTTTCTTTAATCATTGTCTGTTATGCTTGGTAAAGACTCCTGGTCAGCATTGCCATGGTATTTTCCCATATCACATAATATACCAATATCCTTTGAACACAAATTCTCTAGCTGGCATTTTCATGGGACAGAATAATGTGTCCAACCCAGGTAATCTTTAAAAAACAATTGCTTTCAGTTCTCCGTTTCTAGTCAATATGCAAAATCCATTAGTTGATAATTAATTAATTTACTTGCCCTGTCACACCTGCTATTACCTAAGGAGTCTTCCCCATTGTGATTTTAGTCAGGATCTCAAATGCAGTGGGCCGGATTCAGCTGCAGGCATGATCTTTTGTGGTCCATAAGACTTTGTCCTTACCTTCTCAGCATTGAATTTTGGCTCCCCACAGGTTGGTATCTCAACAAAATTGCGTCAAAGCAATGGAAATTCCGGAAGGTTCAAAAGGATTCCAGGTCCTGGGGTTCCTTATGCCTTGACAGAGCCGCCTTTGTCTCTGATCCAGTGTTGTGTGTTTGCAGTTGTAGGATATTCTGTCACTGAACGGTGTATGAGGGGGTTTAGCTCTCAAACCCAGTTGTTTGGGGTTTTTACCCCATGCTACTTCTCCGACTACTCCAAACTCTCATGCCATTGGTGGTTAAAATGCTCTGTATAGTTGTTGGTTGATGTTTATCTGTGCCCATTTTATATCCAGTTAGTGTTACGTTTGTTTTATGAGTCGATTTTTCCCTTAGCCTACTGTTTGTTTATCCTCAGTGTGACTGTAATTTCCGTGAGCAGCTCTAGCTGTTGTTTTTTTTCTTTTGGATTATACCTTACATGTGGGACCCTTAAGACACGTTTATTGGGACCTGTTGCTTCTGGATTGTAAAACTCTCTCTGAGCTTTCCCATATTGACTGAGATTTTCCTCTTGGAGCATTTTTCTGCTGTCTTTCATTGTATTTTCATAACTCTGCTTCAGTTCTTTTAATAATTGATCTCATACAGTTGTTAACCATGTTTCTTGAAGTCTTTGTGCAGAAGAGAAATGTTCACAACTTTCAGCTGGACTTTTTTCTTTGTTTGAATTCTCCTGTGAAGCTTCATAATGTTGTTGATGGATTTCTTGCTGAGGGCAACATGCACATACCATGGCAAAGTGTCTTGGTAGAGTCTGCCTTGAGAGGGTGGTTTTCAGATTTCTGCTCACGTTGGAAATTTGTGCTTTATCAGCAGCAGTTCTGCTTGGCTGCTGGGTGAGTGGGATCGTGCAGTTCTAGTGATTTGTCATGTGTTCATGTATTTGTAGTCTTTTTCTTAGTGTAAATAATCATTCCAGATAAATAGGCAGGTGATGGTGATAATCTGCAACAAGGGCCTTTATTCTTGGTTGCCCCAGTTGGTAGCACCTCACTGGGTTTAAGCGTGGTACAATCCCAAAATAAGAGAAACCATTCCTGCCTCAATCACAGGTATATTCAGCCTCACAGCAGGTTATATTCTGCATGTGTCCGTTTGGAAACACAGAGCAATTGTCCCTTCTGACCAGTCATTATCATCTTCAGTAGTTTTGTGGATGCGAAGCCAAGTTTCTACTTGTACCTGTTTGTTAGATCTGTTTTTAATGGATTTTAAACAAATCTTAGCAATTGGAAAAACTTCTCATCGCTCTCATTCAAATAATAATGATTGACTCTCCAGGCTTGACTTAATATTCCTCTTATAATTTTAATATCGTTGACCTGTTTTATCTTTCATTTTCTTAGGAAGCTCATTCATGGTCTCACTCGTTGGATTTTCATTTTATTATGGTCTTTGTAATACCTGCTGTGTTCTTCTCACACTCTTCAAAAATGAATCCAGATATTGTGACAGGGCTGCTCTGAATCAATCAACCTGGAAACACAGGACTTTCCAGACTTCTCATTTCCCAGCTCCCAATCCAGTGTCTCATACTAAAGCCTCCTTTTTTCTGCAGGCATAAGTAAGGAAGGTGCTTCTGGATGTCTTTTAAGTGGAACAACGATCCCATTTCTTTTAAGAGCTCCATGGTGTCCCATCAATCCATTCTCAGCAGTTCTCTCTTTCTTCATTGATGAAGAAACCATCTTCATCAATGATGTCCTGTGAGAGCTGGGACACTGTTGGGTGTCCTTTGGTTTCCGAAACTCGGGCATCTTGATGCTTGCACAGCTCTAGTGAGCTTGGACTTGTTATGTCTGTCCCTGCAGGATAACAGTGATGCCACTGAACAAGGCAGCTTAAGTGACTTCTTCCTGATTGATGATTCTCCCAATTGCAGTAGAAGGTGAATTAATACTTTCGAGGACTCCCTCGATCTCCCTGAATGAGGTCTGTAGTGGATATTAGGTGCTGAAGCTGCTGTGCTTTCTGGGGCTACAGTACCTTGACAGATGGTGTTCCTGTCATGTGTGGAAGTTCATGCCACCCTCCCCTAAGGGCCGTGCTCCAGATGAGACCTGGTGCTCCAAGTCTGTGCTGCTGGTTTTGTACCATGGGCTTGCAGCAGCCCATCTGAGCACCGAGCAAGATACTCTGACACCTCCAGATCTTACAGGGATTTCTATTCCAGGGTCAAATCTTCCTTCCCAGTTTGATTCACACAGGTTATGGGTTTACTCCAGATGAGCCTCTGCTGATTTCACTGACAGCAGCTTTCACAATGAAGCAGTACATGTTGTCAAAAATGAGGGAGAATATAAACTAGCTTCTTTGATTTGAGCTGCTAACTGCTTTTTTATTTCCCCTTTCTCTTATTGGGTAGCTTGATGCATTTTATTTGGTTTAGGCTGATAAAAGTGTTCGCAGAATTGAATTCCGAGGCCTTCTATATCTCTGCTTTTTAATTTTTCCTTTATTTTTTTCCAATTGTTTGGTACTATTTAAGACTCAGTTCTGACTTGCGAGTTTTCTGACTTGCACCAGGGGATGAATTTTCCTGGGGGATGGAGAAGTGGAGAAGTAGCAGCAAGTAAGAAAATACTCCTGAGAACATTCTGTATTAAATCAGAATTTTATTACAGCCTAAGTGAATTAACAGCTTATGATAACTTTTTTTTTCCTCCTTCATGCTGCTTCTGTTCAGTGAATAGGGCTTTTGTTTTGGTCAGAGTTGAGCCTTGACTTTATTTATTTATTTATTCAAATTGCTGTAGTTTCCCAACTTTGTTCAGAAGCTCATCCACGGACACCAGAATATCCCTTATTTGGGCTGACATGCCCCGTTTAACTGCTCCCAGGGCCGTCAGTCCCCATGTGTCACGAGCCCTATTGTTTTCTCCTCTCCCTTTTCTTCCCTACCCTGTCCTACCTCTCAGAGCTGCTTTCTGACAGCCCATAATGCTGCTTCAGTGAACAGCTCCCCCGGTGGTCCACTTTGGAAATCTTCCATTTTGACTTAGAAAAAGAACATTCACTCCAACTTTTTTTTTTTTCTTCCCCCCTCCAGAAATGCCTCTTGGATACAAATATCACTATATTTTGCATAAACAAATACCATGCCATATGAAATATGGGCCTCATTCTTCAACAGCATTACATGTAATTCTCAATTTGGAAAAGAGAGGGTTTTTTCCAAGGACACTTCTCTAAATAGTTGATAAGCTCCCTGTCTGCTGGATGGTCTATGGGTACTCTGGGAACTTATAAATATATATAAAATTTCATCAGCCTCAACAGTTGCTAAGCTGCAGAACCCAGGGTGGCCTCCTGGGGTGATGTGAACTTGGTATTTAGAAGGAACTTCTTTCCTCCCCTCAGATATACAATGTAAATTAACTGCCAGGAAAATGATAATGAAATGAAGGAACATCAATAAAATGTACTAAGTTCAATAGGTCTGTCCTTCTTTTGTCTTCATCCTTTTTACATCTGCCAGACACTATCCAGTTTTCCTTGTTTTCTCACCTGTCACCTTGACTTCTAGTGCAGTCCCCTTTCCTTGCAGTCCTCATTATGTTGTCTTGTATACTCTGTTACTCAGCTGTCTTTTAACCTTGTCATTTCCCTACTGCAAATCCTGCTTCTCTTTTGTTCTTTTCTCACGTATTTTCAATTATTTCATTCAGCTTTCCTTCCCCTGTCAGTGGAAGTGGCTGGCTGCAGTTACAGCAGTGTTGTTCTGAGTGCCAGTGTCCCACAGCAAAACCTCTGGGCCTGGAGAACTGGCAGCTGTAAGCTCTAAGTGCCCCTTACTGGTCCTTTCCTTTGAGTTTCATCTTTAAGTCAAAACAGCTCCTACCAGCTCTCAGATTTCCCCTTTTTCTTGCTCTTTCTCTCTTTTCTCTGCCTCTTTCCTGGCCCCCATCAGCAGCTCGGAGCTCACCTGTCCCTCAGCACATTCCCTGCTGTTTCCACCCCCTGCAGACCCATGGCTCTTTCCTCAGTGGCTGGCTGGAAAAACATCTTTGCCTGGCTGTTTGCCATCATTTGGTAGCTCCTCTTTGATTATGGGCACTCTCTTTGTGTGTGTCCATTGCACTGCTGAAACACACATTCTTTGAGCTGAGGCTGATGCAGGACGTGGTCAGGGAGCCTCTGCTGGGATGATGGCAGAGGAGGAGTTAGGGAATGTGACCTCAAGCTGCTCCCTTTCCCAAATGAGCTCCACCAATGCTGCTTTCATCTCTGCCTTTGAGCCAGGTAGCATCCACTCTGTTTGTTAGCATCCATGCTGTTAGGACACTGTGGAGGTTTTGGGAATCATGGATGGTGTCTGTACCCGTGGAAGAGGATGGTGGATACAGTCCCTGTACCCGTGCTACCAGTCCAAGGCTGCTCTAGCCCAGGATAGCTGTGAGCCTTAAAAGGTTTGGCCAAACCTCAGGCAGTCCTGGGATGGAGGATGTGTGGCAGGAATTTGTAGGGAAAGTGTGCGTGGAGTCTGGTCGCAAAAGGAGCAGTGCTCCCTCTGCACTGATGTAGGAAGTTCCTTTTCCTTGATGGTGCTTTTTTTTTTGCACAGGGGCAAATTGATGTGGGGCTATTCTGTGAAGAATATCACTGAAATAATACCCCCAAAAGTGGAAGAAAACACAAAGGAGTACAGCCTGGCCCTGTAAGCACTTCTACACTGAAAAGTCAATGAACTGGCATATAGAGGCTGAGGAGCCCCCTACACATGGCAGGGAGAAGGTGGTGGTGAATAAGGTGAATAGATTTCCTAATCTGGTTTAGTTTCTGGAGCCACTGTGGTGTGAAACTACAGCATAAGGTTGAAAAAAAACCACCTGCCAAGAAGGATGTTTTGGAAACTTTAGCTGCCTAAATTTCAGCAGATGCCTGTTGAGCTTTTGAATTTATTATGTTCTTGGGGGAAGGGAGAGGGCTAATGAATTTTTAGGTGGCTTTTTTTTTGTTTGGTGAATTTTCAGCTGTAATTTGACCATCTTCTTCTGTCCTGAGAAATCTCCTGAAAGGTAACTCCCTGACACCTTATTGGAAACAAAATCTGAGAGCATTAAATCTGTTCAAGTAACTGGGGGAGAATTTTTTTTAAACATAGCAAAGCAGTGATTTTTCCATATAATCTCTTTAGAAAAAAAGCTAACTTCCTGGGTTTTTCTCCTTTGTTTTTTTTTAGTGTGTGTATATATATATATAGTTGTTTTAAATTTCAACTGAAAAAAAAGATCTGCTTTAAAGCAGATACCTTGCAAGAAAAAATGTATTTCACATATAAATGTTTGGCAGAGTTATAAGAAACTGAAGATAGGGTCTGACAGACCCCCTTGAAATTTCAAGGCTTTTCTACACATTTAAGATGCTGAGCAAAAGGAATACCCTTGCATTACAGATGGCAGAATTTTTTTTGTTCAAATGCCATGAGTCACCAGAGTACTCAAGCATGTGCTTAATCTTAAGAAACTGTTACATTTTAAAGTAATTCTGTTTAAGTGCTTTATTAAATTGAAGCTACTGCCTTATTTTAAGTTACAGTGCTGCTTCTCTGGAGCCTGCAGAAGGTCACAGTTTTTCTTTCAGTGACCAAGGAATTAAAAAAACCAATCTGGATCATTTAAAAAGGTGATTTAAGACCTCGATCTTGCACATGGTTTAGACCTAAACTTAGTGCAGTTTGTTTGGTGCTGTAGGACATACCAAATTCGAGACCATGCTTTCACAACTATTGATAATGTTTTACAGCTATCAAGGAATCAGAACTATTAAATAAACAACTTTCAGATTGTTCCGATTCTTACCATCAATTTGTTAAGCAGATGAGCTGTTATCTCAGAGAATATAAAAGCCAATTTTCATTTGCTCTCTCAGAGTGAGGTTACTGAGCTTCATAGTAACCCATAGTTCCCATGCCTTAACCTGCATGAACCACTGTCAGTCCTTACATTTAACACCGTGCTCACAGAACATCGAAAGTTTAACTGAGGGGGAAAAAATAAGAGCATAATAGCAATTTGGTGATTATTAATGTTGTTGGAGGGAATGGTGCTGCTGCAGAATGTGCTTCAGAGAAGGGGAACCTCTACAGAAACAGGTATTTGTTGGACATATCATTGCTGAAGACTCTATGGGACGTTACTGCTGTGCATTCTAGTTGTTGCTGTTGTAAGAGGGGAACTGCACTGAAGTGCCTCTGTTCTGATTTCATTATCTGGAAGCAGAGGTCACATTCAGAACTTTCAGCCTCCCTGTTATGGTGGAAAAAGGGGTAGAAATAAGTGAGGTGTTTGCTTTGCTGAGTAAGTAGCCTAGGTAATGCATATCTAAATGGTTTGGCAGCACATGCATAGAAGGAATTTGATATCTGACTTCATACCTCTAGAGATGACAATGTCCCTACCAAGTAGAGTTGTGCCTTTATTCTTTTTGCACATGTCTGTTTGCAGAACTTTGTTGGAAAAGGATTCCATAAAAACTGTGACTTGGAGACATGTCAGTGTCTTTCTCTAACTACAAAGCACCAAAGTCCAACTTTATTTAGAAATTTCCATTTTTTCCTGATGCATTCCAACCTGTCTAAAGATGAATGTGATCAAAGCTCCTCTTTGCATCTCCTTCCCTCCCCACACACCACTTTTCTCTTAAAGCAGCCCAATTCTTGCTTGCACAGTGGTAAGTGTTCATCTGATCTTTAGTGCAGGTCTTGGTACAGCACCCGCTGCAAAGGCAGGTGCTCTGAACAGATTGTTCCTGCTCCTGACTTGGGGTTTTCCTTGGGATTTTCCCAAGGGCTCTCGTGGTGGCTTTGTGTGCATGGGCACGCCGGGGAAAGGCAGCCTCCTTTGGCTGTGCTGCAGACCGAACCCAAAGCCATGAGGGAGCCTAACTGCATTATTTGGCTTCTAGAGGGCAGACGCAAGTGGAACCCTATGGCTTTTGCTTGGCTTGAATTCCTGGGGAAGCAATTTTACCTCTATTCAGATGGGAGTGTGCAGACGTATTCAGAGTGCAAGGAACAAATGAGAGAAGGAGGGCTGGCAGGATTTCTCTGACCTGTGACTGTTTGGGCTGTAAGAGTGAGCCAGGGAATGGGTATAAGAGAGGAATAGACAACCTCAGCCTGTTGTCTGGAAATAAAACCCTGCATACTAAAGTGCTTTGGTTGGATATAGTCTGTTTCATTAGGTATAGAATGTTTCATTCTGTGAAAATGGCAGCAGCTTATTCTGTATACACACAGTTTTACTTTTAAGGAGATTATGGCTTCAGAATGGAAGAACTTTTATAATACAGTTCTCTCAAAAGCTTTAACAATGGAAACAACCCCATCAAATTGTTTACAGTATGATCGTTTACTAGGAAAATACTTTTTTGTGATATGGGTAAAAGCTAAGGTGTTGTCACTTAATTTTTCTATTAACAATCATTTCTAGGTATATATTAAACTTATTTCTCTTCTTTATCCTTCTGGCACTTTGCATCCTTTCACTGTCTGTTTTGAAATATTTTTTTTTAAAATCTTTTTCTTGAGGGAAGTGCAAGAACCGCATTATAAAAAAAATTTGTTGACTGCATCACACGTGGTCTTACAGAGCAAAACCCAAAAGCTTTAGCTTTTATTCTGAACAGGGAATACACAGAAATCTATTGAGGATAGCAACAGCAGTTGCATTAATTTTCTAGAATAGCTTCATGACACAATTTACTTTGAGTTAATACAGAAGTTTCCAGTGCACGTTTCTGAGTTCTTTCACTGAACTTTGTTGCACAAAAAAAAAAAAACACCAAACAAGAGTTCCTAGAATACCTTCCTGTAATGCTGACAGGCTCTTAGTGATGACCATTAATGTGGATGTTATGATTAGGTACTAGTCATAATTTTGAGCTGTTTTAAGGCAAGTATTTTGGTGGTGTGTACAGAAGGCAACAGGCAGTTGCTGCCTGCTCCACAATGGGCAGACAACATCAGCCTTTATCCTGAGTAGGATTACGTGATACAATTGCCTGAGTTAGCAAGAGTCTGGACTCAAGGGATGGGGGGACACTTTCTGAAGGAGCAGCGTGTTTTCCTTGATGCTGCTGTTCACTGAGGAAAGCCCCAGTGTTTGTAGCTGAGAGCACCCGAGTGGTCCTGTTTGCCCACAGTGTTTTCTGGGGTCTCCTGTTTAATGGAAAGGACAGCCTGTTGTCTTGATAACTGTGATTTATTTGGGTGCTTTGGGGGAATTCTGAAGAGTCCAAAGGGCAGGTGAGAGGTTTGAGTGCGAGTGTTACCAGAGGGTCCTGCTGGAGACGGGCTCTGGCACGGCCGGGCAGGGGGATGTGGGGGAGGCTGTCGTGCCCTCAGGAATACAGCCTTGATTTGCTCACCCCATTTGGCTTGAACTTGCTGAAATGCTTGATCCTGAAGATGAGACCAAGCATGAAGAATGTCGGTCTTTGAAGAAGCTGTGAAAAGGGGGAAAATGAGAAGTGGAAGGTGAGGTGGGAATGCTTTAAAAGGCCATTTATGTAAGTAGTACAAATCGTAGCTTACTTCTACATTTACCTGTCAAGCACACACACAACATCTATGCTTAAGACCACCATGCCAAGTATAAGCACAACTATCAAAAGACAGAAATATGCCACTGAGAAGTCTAGTGCGTATTCTTATTATTGATATTTATAAAACTAAGGAAAAAAAATAATAGGAACAAACTTTATACTATATAAAACTGCAGAATTTGTATTTTATATTTTGTTTTTTTTAAACTATTAACAACGTGCTGTTCCACTGAAAATCTAGTTTACCAAGAGTTTCTTCTTCAATAAACTTTATGATCAACAAGGATGTAAAAAATTTAAAGGAAATAAATACATGTCTTCTGGTCTGAATTAGTCACTGACATAGTCTTTTCTATTATAGTATTTGAAGCAGGAGGTAGTGCTTTAAATGCTTCAACCCATTTAACCTTAATTGCTTGGTTTTAATAGACATTTGCTAACTAAAGGAACCAAATTATAGCTTGAGTTAGGCCTTACTAATCTTAATTAAAAGCTCTACTTTATAATCAGAAACAGCCTACGTTTAAAACAGTAAGCGTTTCGTAAATGGCTTACTTTAAAATACTAAGGCCTTTTTCCTAATAATTGTTTAGACCGAATACGGGCAACCATTATTCTCTTTATATTGCACTTAATTAAAAATATCTCCTCCATGTGGTTTTGTGCAGTCTCCTGGCTGTAAAATTGTTTGGCTGGTGGGGGGTGGGATCGCTTTACTTTTCCTGTGGTAATTTGAAAACATGTTTCTGCCTTTGTTTTAGAAGTTTTCTGGGGTCACAAGTTGCAAGATTAACATGTGAATCAATACAAACATTTGCTTCCTGCATTTGTCTGTCCTCAGGCGAACGCTTGTCAGTCACTTAGAGCCATTAATAATGCACCCTATAATTCATTTAGTTTAACATTGAAATTGTGCTCAGTCACTTGATCATGGTCTCTGTGCTCCTTCAGAGACCTAAATTTCAGTATAAATCAAGTCTGTTATATCGGGAGGGAGGCAGGCCCTGGCTCTGTCTGTTGAGCATTCGGTGTATTAAGAGGGCTCCTGTGCTTTCCAGGGCTGTCTGAGGCGGACAGAGGGTGGATTTCATCTGTCCAAAGGTGGATCTCAGTAGTACAGATCAGCACATTTGAACCATTCGGTTTGCTTTCCCTTTATAGTTGAGAGAGAGAAATTTCCTTCATGCAGTTTGCCTTGCATTACTGGAGACAAAAACAGGTCAGATAAACCATGTCCTGAAAATAAAGAGTCTTCTTGCTGACACAGATGTGGGCATGTACAGTGGAGGCATCTAAAGCTGGATGAGGTGTATCTGGGCAAAGAGCCTGCAGCTGTGAGATTCAAATTCCATTGAAATTAATGAAGAATATTCTGTACTTGTGCTTCGAATTTAACCAGGACATGGGATTTTTAAGCTGCCGTGTTATCATTGGATCATTATGAAATTCATCCTCCCAGTCTCGGTTTTATATTTTTAATTCTTTAATTTAAATTCTTTTCTTAGTGCATCCTACTCAGGAAGCACTGCTACACTGTGTGATCATACCTTTATTTAATTTGCAATGCTTTTAGTTCAGTGGCTGAATTACCTACTTGCACAAACTAAACACAAATTAGAAGTCCTTTATATGCTATGCCTTTATATCTCTAGACCTTTATGTGCACTTGGGAGAAAATTCCATAAAAAGTCACTTGTGCCAGTTATGGAGATGGACAGACCTTCTTGGATGTCAGATTTGTTTGCCTAGTTATCAGATCTTTGCAAATCCCCTATAGCATTTTTTAGAATTTCTCCTTGTCTAGTTAGTTTTATGTTCTGTGCTGATGGGATATACAAAGATTTTTAAATTATACCCAGTACAGGAAGGCAAAATCAGGACCCTTTACAGTGGGTGCAAAGAATCTGGTCCCTACCTATGCATCCTACCTATGTGTATTTATCTTCTAATATCGAAAGTGTTTAAGCTGGCCAGGCCAAGATTGACTGAAGATCTGTCAAGTTTGATGTGCAGTCTCTGACAGTGGCCAACAGTGGATGCTTACAGTAGATTATAAAAAAAAAAACATGAAATGGAAGAATGCAGCTTGAGATTTAAAGACCTCCTGAGCCAGAAGTTTCATCCAAATCACTGTGTTTAATGACATCTTCAGAATGGGAATAGAAAATAAGTGTATTTGCTTCTCCAGGTGTTCTGCAGAATTCACAGTGGTAGACAGGTGATGAGCCATGCTCGGAATACTGGGAAAGAATTGTGCAGGAACAGGTAACTGTGTTCACCTGTCTCTTTGCAGCCTCCCATCTACTCTGGTTTACCAGGAGCCTCACATTGTGTTTCTCTACACGAGCAAGCCCTACAAACCCTAGTTTTTGTCTTGGCAACGAACAGCACCTTCAGAATGACGGGCCTTCACACTTCTCTGAGAATGAGACTTCATTAAGGAGAGTCTCAAGTCAGTTGTGAAAAATTAATAGGTACTGTGAAAAGCTTGACCTGGATGTTTGACCTAACTTCAGGTGGCTACACTGTTAAATCAGGTGCTGTGGATAAACACCCATAACCCTATTATTTCATTTTTGAGTCTTTTGCTAGGCTGAAGTCCTGTATTATTTATGGGTGAGTTAACTAGTCAGGCCTTGCTGCCCTGTTTTCAGTGGATAACCAAGGATGTTGTAATGTGTTCTCTCCTAAACTTCTGTTTATGTATCTTAGAAGTACTATGAATATAAACCAGAGACAATCCTAAAACAGGGATTCTCTAGAAAGATGGGAAGAAGGAAGAAGCATGTGGAATTCATGAAGAGCATTTCAAGAAGTGACATCTCAAGTCTCTAGTTTTATGTTGGATGTACTGTCCAATTAAACAACAAAAAATGAACCCAAACTGCTTATTGGGTTGTTAATAGAGTCTTTAGGCAAGACATTGCTGCCTTTTGCTTATCTCTGCATAATAAAATAGCATTGTTGTGAAAGGCATCTCATAAGAAATCATCTACATGAGAGTGTTGGAAATAGGTCCACAGGACTAAACAATTATTTATATAAGCTTAGCCACTTTTATCCCTCTGCTGTCGGGGAGGAGGTCAGCACAACTGAACAGCTTGGCTTTCTGTGGTGCATTCTGTCAGAAGCAGATTATTATTTGAATACTGCACAGAAGTTGTAGGCATTTTTTGGTTCTCTCTACCTAACATTCTCCCCAAGATAACGAACAAATATAATTGCTTAAAATTCCCAAAGGAACACTTCCAGGCTATGAATATGTGCACTCTCCAATTTACAGGGAGTGTCCACGTTGCTATTTCCGTATCTGCGGTTTCATTCTTTTTTCACTTAACGGTGTTAATGGAAGCTGTGTGTGCTTTCTAGTACGGGATATTTGAACACTGGAGCAAAAATGTCTGATTTCATGGCAAAGCTGAAATTGCATATGTTTGCCCTATCTCCATTTCTTGTCCAAGCATCAGATGTGAGCACAGCTCATAAATGAAAATATTTGATGATTCACAGGTCAGCAATGGTGTTTTTCAGATTTGAATGTTAAATTTCATTCTTACCACTTTTCCTGGACTTTCCTCACTATGAGATTGGTGTTTGTAGAGCTTGCCCTGGCCTCATCTAACCCCCACTTACCTCATGTTCAGCAAGGATGAGTGTGCAACTTCATTAATTCCTGTTCCTGCTATTGCTTACTTCTCTAGTTGTCAAAGAGTCCAGGAAATGTTTTGAGAGTCTGGAAAGGGTAACGATGATGGAAAAGCCGGTGGGTTGCCTCCTACTCTTTGCTATCTGTACATTTATGTCCCTGCTGGACAATGGCGACACATCCACAGGTCAAAAACCAAAGGCTGCTTACCACTGTTTATTAGATTTTTTCCGTGATTATTTGTCTCTGGTGATAAATAGAGCTCTGGCTCACAAGACTAATTTCTGCATGGCCTTTTAAAAGACTGAGGAGAGCCTACATCATAACTGATGAACTCTCTTTGTGAATAAAATTGTTGAACTGTCAGCACGTATCAGCAGGATTGAGTTCTCTGTTTCAGGAATAAAATAGCCGGAATCCAAAAATTACATCAGTGTGGCATTTGTTTGAAAATAAAACCCTTTTGCATTCATCTACTACAACAACATCTAGGGCTTCTTGTTGATACTGGCCTGGGCCATGCTTTCAAAAAAAATGGAAAACATTCAGTCTGTACATCCAAGCAAAACTGCATGGCAGGTACTTTGCACACTGTGGAGACAGAATTGTTGGTAAGAAGCTGAGAGAGGCTGTGCCAGAATTCTGAGTTGTGCAGCAAAATTGCCAACTGTTTTGGCACCTTGAAAATAGCTCCACATTTCATGATTGTACAGTTCTGATGGAGGCAGCTTTTAGAGCTGTGAACTGCTTCAGACAGTGCTTGTGTGTGCTCACGTTTAGGGTATAATCATTATTATAGGTTTAGTAAGGTTTAACTTACTGAAAGTGAGATGCTGAAGCACACATCTGTAACAAGCTTAAATTTTCATTACAGGAACAAAATGTGACTTGATCATCTTCAACTCTTGCATAGTAACAAAATTTGTAGCCTGGTAACTTTTGTGCCTTCTAGATGGTGCACAGAGCTGAAGGGTGGTGGACAAAAATCAGTTTAAGCTTTTTTGCAAGACTATCTCAGTTTAAAAAAAAAAAGTATTCTAAATATTTGATGATTTCTATTCAGTTTAGTCTTCTCAGATCTTTGTGAAGTGAATGTATCAAGCTTGTAAATGAGCCATGGAAATGGCTTAATATAGGGTCATCTCAACTAATTTTACTGTTTATCCTAAAAATACCCACAGCCCTGCAAGGGACTCACGAGCAAAATTAACGCCACTCTCCTGAAAACGTAAACTAAATACAAATAATGCATCTGTATCTAGGCTGGAGCATTGAAATATTTTTAAAGAAGACTTACAGCAAGTCTGCTTAACACCATGGAAAAGAGAAGGAAAGTAAGAAATCCTCAGTACTATCTCCTGGATTAAAAATGTGTAATGTGAAAAGATAAATGTTGGAAATCAGGCAACATGCTGGTAATTACTAGATTACTCTTGCCAGAGGTATTCTGGAGTCTTAATTACCACGAGTGTGAGGGGCTTCTGTTTCATTGAGTTTTAATGAATGACCAATACTCTCATTTTTCAGTGCATTCCATGTGTGTTACAACTGTTGTACCATCATGTAGACCCTCCTAGATGGGATAAAAGCTTCTGTAGTTGATGCCTTAAGTGGCCACCTAAAACACAGAAGCTAAACAAGAATTAAGAGAATAAAAGGAGGTATTTATTTGAAGGGCCTTCAAAGGTGCACCCTGGGCAGTCCAGAGGCTCCACCCCAGATGGACCCTGGGTCACAGGTTCTTCACACTTTGATAAGTTGGGTTCATTTGCATCTCAGGGTTAATTCTCCAATTATAACCTCAGTTTCATGATGGAATTACCCCAAGTTTGCCCCCCTTTAGAGGCTTTTAGTTGACCCATTTTGGGGCCTGGTGTCCTTGGAGTGGAAGCCTGCAGAGGTTTGTTGTGTGTGAGCAGCAGGAGAGAACAGCAGCTCACAGGCCACAAGGAACTCCAGAGTCACACACCAGGCAGCGCAAGGTTTGAAAAATATAAAAGTTAAAGCCTAAGGCATCATAGTTAGAAAAACTGTTTACAGCAAAACCAAACATAATGATTCTAAAGCAAAGGAGGATCTGTGTTTTGATGACCCAAGTTACCACCCCGTCAGCTAGGTGAGGAGTTACAGCCTTTATCCTTGTGAAGGACTTAAGAGTGGCACTCCCTGTAGGCTGCTCTTTACTGTTCTCCGCAAACCAAAATGCTGAGAGGCCTTCAGTTCATAAAGGGATGTTGTTGGGGAATGGTATGAATTTGTCTGTGTTCAGGGAACAGGTGGCAAAATAGGAGGCAGAGTTGGTTTCTGGGGCTTCATAAGTGTTGGGTCTGGCAGGGAACACAAATTCCTGGTTTCCCCGTGGATCCTGTTGAGAAGTAGCTACACGACTTCAGTAAATGCTGAAATGAAAGGCAGCCCTGAACAGGTGATTCCCTCATTGCAGGGCACACCAGCAGGGTAGTGCAGAGCTGCTCTGCTCATGGACAGATTACTTGTGTGGGACTGTCCTGCCAGTTTTTGTAGGCTGGCAAAATTAATATCTGATATGTGTCTCCTACAGAGTAGGAAGTTTGACCAAGTGGTACAGGCTGACAGGGAGCCCTGTATTTTACAAATCTTGCATGATATAAATTACATTCTGTTCCCCAAGTGGTTAACCAGCACAGCAGAGTTGTTCTTAGCCAGGAGTATGCAATAGCCCAAGGACTACTGCTGAAGTACAGGTGAGAAGAATAGTTGGAAAAAGTAAGCCTGCTGTCAGAAGATGTAAATTTGCTGTACGAGTGTTTCCTCTTCTGCTGGAAAACATACTAGTTCCTCATATCCAGGAAGGCTGAAAACCACTGCTGTATAGCCTCTCATACTGTTTTTGGTCTTGGCTTTTTCAGCCTGAAACGGAAGTAGTGTCAGTCTGCCAGGGACTGAGGAAGCATGTGCTCCATGATACCAAGAAATCTTCCATCTGACAGTGCATAAATCTGCCACTGACTCGTTCTGAAATGGGCAAGAACCCACCTTCTGTTCCCCCCCAGAAAGGGCCACATAAGATGAGTTAATATTCATTCACTAAGATATTCATTCACTAAGAAATTTATTTCAGAATTGAAGGTTGGGATTTTTTTCCCTTTGTCATTGGACAGACATTTAAAAAGGAAATGCAAAGGAAGGTTGGAGATACACAGTCTGAGAATGAGATGCCTGCAGAGTCTGGAAAAAAAAGGAGGTGAATTATATCTGCATCAGTGAGCTAATTTCACTACTTGAAACATTCTACTCCAAATTTATGGGTGCATATTTGAATTTAAAGATCTAGGAACAACCTCCTGCCATGACTTACTGAAACAATTATCCTTAGGATGCGTGCAGACCAGCAGTGTCAGTAAGGCACACAGAAATACTCTCCTGTTAGATCTCCAGGAACTTCGAGGATTCGACGTGGAATCAAACATTTCCCGTCATATTAAAAGAGGGAATTGTGGTGGAAAATGGCTGTGATTTAGAAATGGTGGGAGAAATGCTGTCAAATGTCATGTTTCACATTCATAACAGCTTGTGAACAGGAAACCTCTCGGCTTGAGCTTGTCGGGCATGGCAGCTACTAAATAAAGACAGACTCTAAAACTGTTACGTGCTCTGCAGGTATCCATCTTTATTTGGGTATCTCACTCGAGCTTCAAAGAACTTGCAGCCAATCTGTTTAAATATCAATTAAGACAAATGTCAAGCTGCTACAAACTCTAATCAAGGGTTCAAGATGCTGAATGCAGGACAACAATAATTTTGGATTTATCTAGGAAAAAAAAATTCTGTTTACTATAAATGAAGCTGGAATGGTCCCAAATAAGTTTCCATTGTGCTGGTTGAGATGGCAAATGTCACACAGGGATACTCGGATACAAGAATAGAAAATATATTGTTCCCTAGGGACAGAACTCTGCTTAATTACTTTTTTCCATAAATGGTTCTAGCTCTCCAAAGGTTTCAGGCACCCAACAGGTACTGTAGATAAAAAGCTCTGTACAACCCCAGTGTTAATACAGTAGGAAGACTTGCCAATTAAGCTGTCCGAAACTCTGCAAGGTCCTAAAGTGAAGAGAGTTCCAGATCACTTATTTGATCTCCTCCCCATTCCTGCTGCTGGAGTGTTATGTATGCCACCATATGGAGTATTTAGGTGGCTGGCAAATGACACCAAAATGCACGCAGAATCTCAGATTTCAGCTTATATGTTACCTTTTTTCCAGTATTTTTACGTATTTCTTACTTCGCTGTGCTTCGGTGATAACTTTCCATCGGCAAAGTACGTGTGCACTGAAGGAGGGATACCTGCCTTGAGCATCAGGCATCCTCAGAGAATGAATCAAAGGGGTAGATTCTTGTGTCTGTTGTCAGTTTGATTGGCATATCAATGTCCAGCCATTAAAAATGTTCTTTCCACTCTTTGAACTAAGAGTTTAAATAAGGAGAGAAATGCACAGGAAAGAGAACAGTGACAGGAAGTGGAGGAAGGGAAAGTGAATTTAAGAAAAATGTAAGGAAAGGAGTCTCCAGGCACCATATCTCTTATTGATGAATGAAGAATGGGATGGTTACTCGCCAAAAATGTGAGATATAACCATTCAGCTAGTGCAGAAATTTTGGATTTTCGTCATTTATTGCCTTGTTTCCTTTACCAATGTGTGAGCTGAGTGAGCTGAGGTCAGCTTACAGCACTGGGTGCTTGATACTGTCTAGTCACTGGTGTCTTTAAATGTGACTCTTTAATTCTCTTTCTGCGATGCACAATACTTGAAGATCATTAACTAAAACTTGGAAAGTAGCAAATGCTAAACACACCTACATTTTCTACAGCTGATAAACTCAGTTCAATTACTTCATCACCTCCTTAGAGAAGGACTTAGTGTCTGAAAGCTCGTGTGTTTTGCCCCAACCAGTGAGGGTGACTTCTGTAAGGCCGTCCTTACTCTGCGTGACTTGAAAATTTGATTCGTGCTTGCTGTACACAGTATAATAATAGGAAAAAAATTTCAGACACAGGACAAAATAGGGATCATTAATAGCCGTCTCTGCACTTTCTTTAAAATTATAAATTAATAACTGTGGTTAGGGAAAAAATTATGAAACAATATTAAAATAATATTAAATCAAAAAATTATAGAAAATAAAAAAGTCATATCTACAGGCAGTGCTAAATGCAATGACGTCTCATCTGTCTTTCAGATGTATCCTAAACGCTTTTAGGCAAAATAGTTCTAAACATGAAACTGTTCACGCTTTAAAAATGTGTGTGTTGTTTAACCAGCTGGACATACCTCCACACAGTTTGGTTTGTATTCCATTTCCCCCCCCCTTCTTTCAGGCAAGTACTTTAACGAGATATAAAGCATGATGAACTTTGTGTTTAGCCATCACAGAAGGAAAGGAACCAAAACTGCTGCAGAGGACTCGGTCTTTTCTGAAAACTGGATGAAATGGCTTCCAGAAAAACAGCACAACAATACCACAGATTGTATCCAAATCATGTCCACTAAGTTGGCATGGCCTTTACATTTTATTGCTGGTTTAATACTGGGAAATAGGGGTTTGTGACATTTCTGAAGGAAGTTGTAAAATTGAATTTTTTTTCTTTGTGGACGCACTAATGGGAAAAACATGGGAGAGGCAGTACCCATAGTGGAAAGGCTCTTGAGGGATTTACACTGAGAAAAAAGTCATGTTAAACAACGTATTGTACCTGTTCTTTTTCCTCCTCCACTGAGAAACATCCGGCTGCTCTTTCTGAATTTACCCTGCTCCCAGCCTGCCCACCCTTGACCTTGCCTCTTAGAGAAGTCCTAATGGCTATCAAATTTTACAGTTTTCTTTGGCACAAGCGTCTTGAAAACATCATGGCAACTTGAAAGCTGTAAAAACTGCACTCTGTGTTCCTCTGATTCATTAGATTGTAACATTTACAAGGTCACAGCATCTAAAGAATAAAGATGTTAACGTTTATGAGTCAAAAAAATAAAGTATCGCAGGAAGGACCAGATGTAACAAATAATTTGTTTTATAGAAAAAGTGATTTAACAAGCTTTTCGTGGAAAGAGATTTTCAAAAATGGACTTTTCTCTGAAGATGAAGGGGGTTTTTGGAGTAGAAGTATTGAATGAGTCCTGGTATGTCAATATTTTCTTCATAAAATTTGGACTTGGAGTAGATGCTGAATTCTAGTACCACAAAACGCAGATGGAAATGGTATTTCATCAGGTCAGGTGGAGTGAAATTGATAATTGATAATATTTTCCCACCCAGTTCTTCATACATGGGTCAGGTTTTGCAAATTTTAAGAGTAGAGCTAAGCAGACTTCAGACGTGTGGAAATGTGCTGATGCCAAACTCTTTGTAAGAATCTAACGTGTTTAGTATTGTTGCTTAGGTTGAGTGCTTCCCAGAGAGCTGAACTTCTGGCAAATTTCACCTGCACTTCACCAGAATGGTCTTTAACCTATGCTTGAGCTTTTATCCTGGCCTTTAGATCTGGAACTGGTTCCCTTCTTAGGGAAAGTGCAACTTGATATGAGAAATGCAAATGCCTTAGGTTCAGGTTGTCCAGTGTGTGATGTCTGCTGGAAGTATATTAAATGTAGACTCTGCCAAAGAATATATATTAGTATATAAATATCCCCATGTAATTTTTACTTCTTTTCATGGCTTTTACAGTCTCAAACCCAGTCAATTAAGAAGAATAAGATGCTGATCTGATTGTGATCCAGGACTTGAACTTGTTTGTAATGCTTGTCAGTGTGCATGTAACTTCACTTCTGCCTGTTTCCTTTAAAGTAGCGGCATCGGTGCCATGCTGCTGTTTGTTCTCAATTGGAAATGGGAACAAAAAATCTGAGTGCTTATCCTGTCTCACATATCTCTCTACTGTGAATCCCAGAAAATATATCCTCCTGGCTTCACTAAGCCAGTGGCAAGAGCCTTGTGACTTTTGTAGGATTGGGGTTTCATCTCAGGCTATTTCACCTTGTGATGTTACAAGGTCACTTTCTTTCACAAGCATCTGAAATCAAGCTTGCATAAAGCTGTGCCACGAGGAAGACAGTTCTGCACTGTAAATCTGTTCTTAGTTGTGTAGGATTCAGAACCTGGGGGTGGGCCCTTTTTCCTGTATTTTTCTGTGGAAATGAGGTTAGTGCATTAGCCCTAGGAGGAACGGTGACCAAACCTCGATAAAGAATCAATAAAATTTTTTGAAAGCTTTTAGGAGAGAAGCCATAAAAGTGAAATATATTACCACATGGAAATATGGGCTCCAGCGTCTGTGCCGTGTTCTTTGTTGCATAATAGTTGTGGATAAGCAGGCAAGATGCTGCTGTTGCAGAACTGTAGGGTGACATTTTTTAGCAGAAGACAACTGATAAAAGAGAATTTTGCATCTGGTATGCTTTGCCCTCTGTAGGAGCTGGCAGCAACCTCTCTTCAAGCAAGAAGGTAAAACACAGTTTCTTTCCTGTCAAGTTTGTAAGGACAATGTTATTTACTGTCTCCATAGTGCCTTTTTGGCAGTATTTTGTTTAAAGCAATTAGATAAAGGGAGATGAATATCAAAATATTTTTTCTTTAGATACTGAAGAAATACGTGGCTTTATCCGTCAATATGTACTTACAAAGATTTTAATACTTCTTTTTCTAGCTATTTAATGGATCCAGCTTCTTTATGAGATATTCCACATCTGCATAATATACCTGCACGATCACTTTTGTTTGTGGCTCTCTAAATTAGAGGTTGATGCGGGCAGACAGCTTTCCTTGGCTATTTATTTTGAAATGCCCAAGCACATAAATTACTCCTTTCAAAGTCAATTGAAGTTTTTGTTTACTAAATTAGCTCCAGATCTCACCCTTATATTGCTAGTCAAGGAATACTTTAAAATGGACACAGATTTTATTCAATCCTACACCTATTTTGAACATCTTCTGTTGCATTGTGAGTGTTGGGATCCGTGGCCTTGACAGATGCCAAGATAAAACTTGTGTCAATGCACACTCTCCCATTTTCTATAGAAATCTGTGGAGTTCGACACTGAACGCTGAATTTGGCTCATTGACTTCCAGGCCTCAGTCATTCTTCCTTTTGCATGTTAATAGCCATAAGGCTTCTCGTGACAGTTTAGCTGTGACACTCATCCAAAATTCATCAACTCCATGCAGACATTTGCTTTGATTTCAGGGGCTGTGCCCGTAATGATCTGTAGCTGTGCTGACAAAGTTTGTTGCATGTGTTGTAATGATTTTTGGACGTTCAGGAACTTAATTGCAACTGATGCAATGAAGAGTGGGAATGAATTCTTCTGGAGGTAGACTATTTACTTTCTTGGCATAAATTCTGTGCCACCTTCTAGGAAAGCTGGTTACTGCTTGGAAAAGATGATTAGCATGCAGTAAATTTCATGACTCTGCTGAAAATGTTTAGAAAAAATGGGAACCAGCCATTTTGCAACTTCCCCACGGTTTTACAGTTTGGTTTGTCTTGTGGACATTAGTTATTGCATGCTGATGTGTCTTCTGTTCTCTGCTGAAAACAGAAAGCTGAAATACTGTGATATGGGAGGCAGAAGAGTTTGATTCTTCTTTTATTTTGAACATTTCACAGTTGTATGTGCTTCTGGAAGAGCTGCTTCTCTGCAGGGTGGCCTTGTGAGGCTTCTGAGAGTTCCATCTCTTTGTGGCAGAATACACAAATTAAACAAATACTGGGAGAGGGTCAGTTTCACCTCTAATAATGAAAGCAGAATCAACCCCATTAGGTATAAGGAAAATACAGGTCCCATCAGACTACAAAGAATAAGGTAGAATAAAGAAGACAAATTCAAATTCTCTTCCTATGACTGAAATACAAGGACTGTAAATTACGTCCTTGAACACGTCCTCATGGTAATGACGCCTTAAGTGGCCGCCTAAAACACAGAGACTAGACAAGAATTAAGAGAATAAAAGGAGGGATTTATTTGAAGGGCCTTCAAAGGTACACCCTGGGCAGTCCAGAGGCTACACCCCAGAGGGACCCTGGGTCACGGGTTCTTCACACTTTGATAAGTTGGGTTCATTTGCATATCAGGGTTAATTCTCCAATTATAATCTCAGTTTCATGATGGAATTACCCCAAGTTTGCCCCCCTTTAGAGGCTTTGAGTTGACACCTTTTGGGCCTGGTGTCCTTGAAGTGGAAGCCTGCAGAGGTTTGTTGTGTGTGAGCAGCAGGAGAGAACAGCAGCTCACAGGCCACAAGGAACTTCAGAGTTACACACCAGGCAGGGCAGGACCCGAAAAATATAAAAGTTAAAGCCTAAGGCATCAGTAACACATCCTCAGATTTTCTCAGATGCTTGTCTAGGGTTTTCTTAATAAGTTCTTGGATGCTTGCATTGCGTAATAACTGCAGTCTCGTAGAATGGGTGTTCTTTAAGTAACACCACTGCTCCTTGAGGGGGGCAGTAGCAGAGCATGGCTGTGTTCCCTAGGACTGTGCTCAGAGTTTTTTCCAGACTGTAACAAAAAGATTCACCTCTGCTTTCCAGAAAGAATTATGATGGAGTTTCCAAGCCTCTTTCACCTTGCTAAACAGCTGAACCAGTACAGTTACTAGTACACCCAAGTAAGCAAGTTCCTTTTTATCTCTTTTTTCCTGATCATTTTTTACTTTAAAACTCTTGAAACAAGCAGTGGATTTTTGAGATTTTTCTGAACCAGTTCCAGAAAGAGATGATCAAAATTATTTTGCCAGTATCTGAGGTTGTGTTTGCTTACATCCAGCCCCGGGATTGGAAGTTGCTGTCTCTTTTGAATACACTAAGCTCAAACAGGTTCTTGGCGGACTGTGTCACAACTGCAAATGGCCCTACACCTTCTTAATAATTTTGGTACATTTAATTCTCGTCTGAGACTCCTGTGATTCCTGCCATTGTAGTACCACATGAAATTAATTTCTCTTGGGGAGGAAATTGCAATACTCTTTTAAGGTGATTTCTTCACTAAACACTCCAAGAGTTCCCCGTCTGAACAGCTGGAATTCAAGGAATTGAAAACTTTATAAGTATTTTGCCAGTGTAGCTAAAACTTTAGGTTTCCCTTTGAGAAACCCTGCTAATTCATCAGTAGATGCACCTACATCCATTACAATTTCATGGTTGGATACCTAAATTTATTTTTTTCCTCTTGGTTTTGGTTTTTGTTATGGTAATTCCTTCATGATGAAAGACAATATTAAGTGACCAAATGCAAAAAATGTTGAGGATAGTTGAAGCTACAAAATTAGCAGGGAAAGCTTAATTTCTCAGTTACAGGTGTTTAGAGTTGAGATTTTGATTAACACCCAATTCTATCAATTACAGGAAAAAAATACTAGGGTATGACCTAACCAAAAGGAAATGAACACAGATGGCCCCCGCAAATTTTGAGGTTTACAACAGACAAAAAGAAGAGCAAGCCTGCAGGTTTTATGTGATTAAATGTACTCCTATTACTCTTACTCTATATGAAACTTCCTAAGGAAGCCGAATTCTGGCATGTCAGATGTAACATTCTGTCCATAAATTATAGTTGTTCCACACTGAGGCATTCTTTAAAGAATGCCTTCCTCCAGGTATAAGAGAAGAGAAGATGGAGTGGTGGTCACATTGTTTGCATTTCTCTTGGCAGCTGGAGCTTCAAAAGGGTTCAACATTTGGACTTTACAGGCTTTGTGCATGTTTTTGTGAGGTTTTCTTGTTTGTTTTTTTGGTTTGGGGTTTTTTAGGGGGGAGCGAGGGGCTGGGGGTTTTTTTGGTGTGTTTTTGTGTTGGTTTATTTTTTGGAAGTGTTAAACTCACCGGTCTTAGCCCTTTGTATTTTGCTAGCAGTACTGGAGATAGAAATTCCCATCAGCCTGCCAGGTGAAGTTTTTAAATAGTAGTGTGGGTTTTGGAGTGGAAGAAACACCAAAAAACCCACAACACGGCTCTGAAAAGGAGTTAGAATGTTCGGTTCCACTTCTAGTTCTGTACAGCTATTGGGGTGCAAAAGGGAGAAAGAATTTTCTAATCCTTTTGCAATATTAGTTGTGACTTGAACTCCTGAGAGAAGAAAGTGATCTTTTCTTTTGCTATTTTTGTTGTTTCTGTATCTGTTGCATTACCCTTTCTGTAACTTGAGTATTTGTATTGCATCGTCATTTTGTGCTGCTAATCACAGTACAGCTCTTTAGAAATAAGTATTATATAAGGGGCAGTCATTCAAAAGGTTTCACATTTCTTTGATTTTTATTTTTTGTCCCTTTTGAAGGCTCTCTCACTGCTTATTTAGACAAATAATCCTGTTTGATTCATTGTTTGAAAAAAAAGGGAATTAATTGATCAACCCTTGGCAGTCTGATGCTGAGGAACAGAAAAGGTGATAACAGCTTCTTCTGAATTCCCTCTTCTTAAAAGACTCGTTGCTGGATAAAAGTGGAGAACAAACCTTAAAATGAAGATGCCATTTTTTCTGAGTGTTGTGAGGGGAACACCTGGCACGCCTGACGTCAAAATCATGTTAGATGCTTTTTGAGTATCAGCTGGGCCTGTTAAAACATGGCATTACTGTAGGGCTCTATTTTTGTCCCTTTAGCCTGTAGAAAATGATAGGAAGTTTCTGGAAATATTCGTGAATGGTTATGGAAGCTGCAAATATCTGCTGAGTGGAAACCAGACTGTAACATTTTGGGAATCTGCTCCCAGGCACGTGGGGCTGTGGCCTAATGAGAGCAGCTTCTCACAGACTGCATTGCAGGTGGTTTGGAATGAGCACTTGGCTTGCTGGTTCTTGTTTTCGAGGAAAATCACAGGTGTCTCTTTTTGCTGTCATACTGGACTTGGGAGGTAGAGCACAATCACAGGCTGGGCTGAGCGGGCACTTGCACAACTAATGGATGGAAATGGTTAGTGAAGGATGAGAACCTTCTGAAAAAGAGCAGTGCTTTAAAGACTAGGAAATTTACCGTAAAGCAAGCATTTTTGTTTGGAAGATCCTTTCTCCAGCTTCCTATTTCTGGTATTGCTGTGGTGCCAAATGCTGAGTTACAAAATAGCCGGTTTGTTTTGCAGATAAAGCCAAATCTGTAATTCCCTTTTCAAGCTGCTGAGGAGATTGTGGAAGGGAGATTTCAGAGCTGTTGGAGGCAGGTGGATGGAGACTTGGAGAATTCTGAGTTTAAGGCAGATTTTTGGAAGAGGCCAACATGAGGGGGAAGGCTTGCAACAGAACTTGGGAGAAGCCTCACAAGAATTCAAGAATCACACACAGATTGTGTGAGGAGGGGCAAACCCAGCCATCCTCAATCCAAGGGCCAGAAGTGATGGAAGCACTGAGTGGCTGAGTCTGAGCTGGCTCTTCAGAGGAGTCTGTTTTTCCCCAAACCATCTTGCTCTCTTGGGATTGCATCTGGGTATGATACCAGGCAGCAAAAGCTTTTCATGGAGTACTTTTAAAAGCAGGGGGAAAAAAAAAAAAGCAAGTCTGTGTGAACAAGAACCTAATTCAGAAATATGTCAATCACCTCTGCAATGGCAGGCACATTTGAAATGTAATGCTGGGATAGCTCTGATGTACCAACAGGTGGTTTGCTAAAAGGTTTATCTGTTTATCATGTGCTGCCTAACTTAGGGAGAGTAGCTGTGGTTTTTGGTCTAGCACAGCACAAATTTAGACCTGATACTTATCAAGCCATGAGGTTATCTTTAATTATTTATGGATTTTCAGTTGGTTGGTGTGCACCACTGAATTATTCACAAGAGTGACTGTGATACTGATGTTCCATGTATAAGCCAAAATACAGTCTGTAAAAAGAAGAAAGTTTGCATTTTCTAGAATGAATGAAGAAGTGATTCATTTGTATGAGGGAGGGAAGATCATGTCAGGATTGTTTGTAGCTGAAGCAGAATCCATCTCTCATCTTGTATGATCCTCTTTCGGATACAGAGCAGTGTGAAAAACCCCAAACAACTCTATCATATCTTCTGAGAATAAAATACTGGACTTCTTGTGGTTTTGTTGTGCATGGATTAAAACAGAAAATTATAGTTTTTTTGTTATAAAAGGCATACTTTTGTCTCATGCCATATTAATAGCATGCTTCACATAGTTGTTACAGGTCAAAGGTTTCACTCATTCTCTGCTTGATTATTTTGAAGCCAGAAAATAAGACCTACATTTTAAATACAAAAAGTGTACAAAAATCAAGTGTTCTATTTTTATTTTTGGCAACATATCATTGTTTACTGTGATGATACTCCAGTTATTTTGTGAAGGACTGTTCTGTACCTTGGCTTGCTGCTTTTCAGAGAAATGTGACCCTGATATGTGTTGGATGAAGTCACCAACATGAGCCTAAAAGAAAGATTAGGGACATGCATATATTCAAAACACCTGCTCAGTTGGAGAAATTTTTCTGTACTGTTAGAATTCTCTTTTTACAAAAGCTTCTTTTTCCTCCTCTTGTGTTTTAGATATCGATGAGTGTGAAAATGACTTCTACAATGGGGGTTGTGTCCACGAGTGCATCAACATTCCGGGCAACTACAGGTGTACGTGCTATGATGGGTTCATGTTAGCCCACGATGGCCACAACTGTCTTGGTAAGTAGTGAATGCTGGCAAGAAACTTTCCTTTCATGGCTGTGGCAAGAAGGCCTGGTCTGTTTTGTGCGTTTTATCATCTGGCATGTCTTCAGGAAAGACTTGATCCAGGTCACACTGAATAAATTCAAACCTGTTTGTCAACTCCAGTGTGGTTTAGGTCAGAGCCTTACGGCTGCCACTCTTAATCTCGACATGCTCAAAGCAGTGTGCCCATGTTTAATATTGCTGAGGAAAACCCTGACCCCCAAAGCCTGTGCTGGATGCTTGGGATTCTTTTTTAAGAAAAGTAATCTGTTAAATACATTAAATATACTGAGATATATTTAGTCTGTTTCTTCCAGCTTTTGTAATCCCAGTATCTTTAGAGCTTGCCCTCCCCTTTTTTCCCTTTTCAGGCAATATAGTTTTAGGATGTGGTGTATGAATGTAAATTACAGAATGTTAAAAGTACAAGTGAGGAAGGAATACCTGGACATTGAAACAGGGCAGAAGAAACAGTAATCAGTAATAAGTGGAGGGACACTGTCCACTGACTGTGCAAAGCCCAAAGTGCAGGATCTTCATTGCTTCAGCAGTCTGGGGATTTGGGGATCTGTATTTTTGATTCAGGGCCATTGCTCTGGATTAAATAGGTTTGGTTTGTCCTAGAAGCCACAGAAGTATATGTTTTTGTGATGAAATTTCTTCACACCAGTTATCTGGAAATGAAGCTAGATTGCTATGTCCAGTTTCCCATAGCTGCTGACTTGTTGGTCATTTTTAGTTAAATTCTAATGCTTAGGGACTATGTTTCTTGGTATTCCCAACAGAAATGCAATGACCATGTTTTGGTACAGTCCTAAGTAAATTTCAAGGTGATGTTTATAAAACGGTGTGTAAAAGGGATGTTTTTTCTGCGTCAGCAACAGCTCTACTTTTGTAAAAAACTGAGATATTTGCAGTGAAAGTCAAGAAATGAGGCAGTGGACTAGAAATATTGAAGTCCAGTATCACCAGTCTGCATTAACTGAAGCTATGAAAGAGCTAGAATTTCAGGGCAAGGATTTGATTAGCCTTTCAGTAGATGTATTTTGTGCTGCATTTATTTTCAAACAGAGTAATATTTGTTCAGATGGATTGTATATCCTGACCATTGACAGGGGTTTGACTCAAACTTCCAAATTTCATTTGTTATAGAACAGACTAAATAGATTTATTTGCCTCAGCCTGAGGTGGTCAAATGATTAATGGTGCAAGAGGTATGTCCTATACAAAGAGCCGCCGGACGTTAATTTAAAAAATAAAAACTCTATTTATTCTAATATTCATAAATTCTTACTAAAACAGGACACAAACATAATCAAATAGTTCAACTACTTGGCATTCAAATAACTGTGCATATGTGTTGTTTCAAACAGCTTGCTAGTTTCAACTTTGTCCAAACAACTCCCATTATAGTAGGGAAAAAAAACCCTTTTGAACAATGAACAGCAAAAGGAGTGACCTGATCAAGGATGAGCCATTGAGGAGAGCTGTGGGATTTTTTTGGACCTGCTGTCTGTGTTATTGCTCTCTGGTCATGAAACGTGGAGTCTAAATCTACAGAGATCGTCACATTTCTAATTATATTTTCATTAATTTCTATTCAGCCACTTGGTTTTTTGTGGGTGGTTTTTGTTTGTTTTTTGGTTTTCTTTAATTTAAAAAAAAAAGGCCAACAATAATATAAACAGGTGACAGCAGTGGGAATAATAGCAAAGAGCTCCCTTTCTCCCAATGCACAACCTTAGGACACTAAAAGAGGTCACAATTGTCTTTCTGATTTTGAGACCATGGACTGGGGAGGTTGTGTCTGCAGCTAATGAATGGTATTTAGCATGTCTTCATAAAATACCTGGTTTTACTTACAGGCACTGAGAAGGGAATCAAGGCACATTCCCTCTTCCTTCCTTCCTTAAAATTTGAATGAGTTTCCTGAGGACCAACATGTCTGGTTGTAAGGTTTCAGACTGAAGGGTTTAATTGTGACAGTGACCATGCCAATCTTGCTGTGACTGCTTGTTGTGTGCTGACTCAGATTTGGGGCACCACTGCTAGAAAAGAGAGAACTTTGGGGTTTTTTGATGGTATTTTTCTGCCATTATTTGCACCCCACCTAGTTGCTGGCATCATCAGTTATACTGACTGTTGTGATGGCCTCGTTGTTCCCATTAGTAGAGTATCAGTTTTTGAAAAGGGAGACATTCTAATCCCCTCCCTTCTTGACCAGCTTTATTTCCCTTCTCTTATGCTACAATGAATGTGTAAATGCAGTTGGCTGATTTAAGAGGTTGCAGTGAGGCCTCAGATCCAAAACAAACCCTGTATTTGCACATACAAATTTAAATTAGGATTTCTAGAACATTTTGGAAATTGCTTTGCTTATTCCAAAGACTTTCTTTTTCACCATGATGAAATTAGATATTGAAAAGAATTAAAGTTTTGGTGAGTCTCCTGGTTTCCATCTGTTCTTGCTTTTTGAGGAACCACTTACTTTTCATGGATTTTATGGAGACAAGGAATGCTTCACAATTTCATCTTTCAATGCATTCTTGTAATGAACAAGATTGCTTCAGAATTTCTGCATATCTTGTTTGACATCAGGATTTCTACATATCTTGCTTGACTGAGGTCTCTGCAAAATCATAAGCCATCTCTTCTCGACAGGGTTTACATTCCTTTATAAATCTTCACTGAGTGTCTTTCTAGTAACATCAGTACAGCAAAATGATTCAGTTCTTCTTTATAAATAGCAAACTTGGAGTATTCAATTACAGCAGATGCGGTGGACAAGTTAAGTGCTCCTTCCCTCCTTCCTTCCTTCCTTCCTTCCTTCCTTCCTTCCTTCCTGCAACTCAACTTGCTTCCTAGTTCACGTTTTTGTTGAGGAGTTTCTCAAATATAACATGAAATGACTCCACATGGGATTCAAATATGATGATATCCTTGTCTAGCTAAAAATAAATATTTTTTGCACTCCCCTGCAATAGCAGTAGTTTTTTTTCTCAAAAATTGCTCTAAACTCTGCTCAGTGGATGCAAGACTAGTATTTGGTCTCAAACAATAGGTTTGAAATACGGTTTCCCTTCCTGTACATGAAATACCAATCTGGGGGGTTTTATAACGCTTATCTCTTCTGATATAAATACAAAGAGCTATGACCTGCTCTTATCTCTCCATTTTGTGTGTTGGTTAGGATTTTTTCTTCATATTTTCTTTCTCCTTAGGTCTGATTTGTGGTGGTCACTTTTTTAATAGGGAATGAGCATTGCTTTTTTGCATAAGCACTTCTTGCTGCCAGGCTGCACACATACTAACTCTTCCTTTCTGTAAAGATTAAGATAGGTTCCATGAAGTCCTCTGCTTTTCATGTGTTCTCTCATTAGTAAGCACAATAAAGATGGTTGCAAACTGTTCTTAGAAAGTATCAAAAAAGATGCAAAGCAGCATGGAGAAAAAAATGTATTCAGAAACATACTTATTTTAATTATAGGGTTTTCTGTGGTGTTCATTGCTGTAGGAACATACACGAATACCTTGTAAATACTAGTAAATTTGCCCTCAGAAAGTCCTGTAAGGAAAGGAAATATAATTTCCATTGTTTCATAGATTAGTAACTAGGGCAAACAGATCAAGTTACTTCTCAGTCTTCACACAAGGTATCTCGATGTCTGCACCATAGGCAAGAATAGAATCCTTACCCTTCTGCATCCCTGCTTTTATTTCAAATAGTCTGTGTAGCCTTGGTTTCTCTTACAGAAAAACAGCAATCACTAAATTTGGACCTCTGTAATATGATATCTCGATCGATTCTCTTGTATGGCAGACCTCCTGAAGGTAACTGTAGAAGTAGGTTTTGATGATTCCGTATAGTTTATTGTTCTTCAGCAGTTAATTCTTTGTGTGACTGAGAAGAATCCTGGGAAGCAGAGGGAAATTCTGGTTAGAAATCAGGAGAGAAATGCAATTCCTGGTGTGCAAGATAGGTTCCATGGAACTCTCTGCAGGAGCTGAGCAGACGCAAGCACAGCGTCAGCTGTGAATTGAATAGCAAAGTCCTGGCTATGTCCGCAACCTTGAAGGTGTGCTTGGGGCAGAAGGCCTGCTTTTCCAGCCTGAATAATGGAAATGAGCTTTTTATTTGTCTGTTCTCAGATGGTACTTTGCATCTCTTGACAGAGTGACTAAGTCACGTGGAAACCCCTGTGGGAAAGGAGAGGTGGCACTTTCCCCGGAGCAGCCGAACCTGCTCCAGGAGTGGTATTGATTTGCCAGCTCTGGTAGGTGGGGCCAAGCAGCAATTCCAGCTGGGCATTTGGGAGCCTGCAGCTAAAAGAGAAACTTCAGAGAAAACCAAGGAGCTGAGGAGGCACAGGCCTTGAGATGCCTGTTATAAAATAGACCTTGGGATCTCAAATCAGCGTAAAAGTTCATGTTTGAAGTCGCACAATTTTGTTTCATTCGAGGTCTGAGGTTAAGATCTAAACCCAGGTGCCTGTCTTGCAGTGCTCCTGTAAAATCTCTTGGCTTATTTTAAGAGAGAAGAGGTTTAACCCTGGCATGTAGGCTTAATTCCTGGCTGGGTGGTAGTAATCTGCAATCTGACTCAGATGACAAAACTAACATTAGTATATACACAGAATCATTTAGGTTGGAAAAGACTCCCAAGATCATTGAGCTTATCCTTTAGATCATTGAGTCCAACTTTTAAATGTATGTATTTCACATCATATCATATCATTCAGTCATCTTTCAGTAAATGTTCCAGTGTTCTATGTTTTTGGGATTTTTTTCAAAATAAAACCAAACCCATTAGAAATCAAAATCTACCTGTTCCTGCCTTGCTGTTCAAATGTACACCCTGGGCCTTGGGATTGTGGCCTAATCTGGCTATCAACATGAAGTGGGAGGAGAGTTGCAGATGTGTGAGAAATCATTCCTAAAGCTGCCAGATGTATCTTGTCCAGAAGTGTCACATAACTCAGGATTGCATAATCACTGGTGTGATTCAAGGGACCAGTGTCTTCCTTTTAATTTAGATGTATTTTTCTTCTTATCCTGACAGCTGTGCACAATTGTTGCTTGCTTAAACTCCAGGCAAATGCTGGTATTCCTGATGTTTATTTTTCTTTATGTTTCCCGCAAGTTCAAATAGATTTATTTTATTTTTAATATAAAACTAAACAGCTTTTGGAAAGTTGTTTTTAGTTTCATAAAAACAAATATTTTAAAGGGGAGCTGAAAAGTGGTTCATTTCCTTGGCCATCTTCCAGTTTTCCTTCCCCTTCATTCCTAGTTCCAGAAGACTATTAGGTGAGCTGACAGTTGAGTGTTGTTCTTCTCTATCACATTAGCAAGGCCTCTAATAATATTATCAGTCATAAACTCTCTTCCACATTTTCCTGGTTAGTAATTCCAAGCTCCTTGGCAGATGGAGGAAGGTTCAATATACCCAATAGCCTTCTTTTTATAATAAGCTCTTCATTTTTTACTGAAAGACATGTAAAATTATGGTAATTTTGTCAAGAAGGTTAATAATCTAAATCTTGAAGTTCTTACTCATTTCCAGACTTGTACTTGAACAGAATTTTGGGACTTGGCAGGTGGTTTATGCCTTACGAGAAGCAGGCCAGACCCCAAATCAGGTCTCAGTGGTTGAGTAGCAAGGAGCTGTTCTAACTGTGAGGGGTCCAGGCCTCAAGATGGGAATGGGAATGTATACAATATATATTCATAGACAAAATGAGAACTGTTGAAATGCAAGGTTTACCAGATGTATCTGTATGTTTCAAACCCTCGTGAGCTCTGCATTTCTGCAAAAGACGACAGGCAGTTATGGGGTCCTTGGGATGTAGCAAGAACCTTGAGAAGAGGGGAGCCTGTGGTATTTAGCTACTGAACCTTCCCAAGACAAGCTGCAGTGAGTGCATTCACACAAATCCATGCTGCAAATTGCACAGCAAACTGCCTTTTAGTGACAGAGGTGTTCCTGCAGAATGAAAAACCTGAAAGCACTTTTTGAAGTTCTTTGGTTTTCAGATGCAAGCCTAAGTGACAAAGTTGTTTTCTGATATATTTCTTCAGCAAACTGATTTTTACCATATTCCTGGTTTCAGATATTTTATCAGTCTTGTTTGGTCTGTACATTAGGTTAATAAGAACAGCTGTGATTCATCACAGCAATTTAAAGTGTCCAATCTTCGTGGTACAGTAGCATGGATCAGATTTTAGAACATGTATTGCTACTCTGCAGTTTGTGCTGACTGATGACTAGGTGCTGAGAAAATATGGATAGCTAGGATGTAAATGTTCTAGAGACAATCCTGTATTAGATGTTTATTTTTTTTACTTGGCCGCCTGCATCTTGTGAAAGGCTCCATGGTGCCAAGTGGTAGCAGGCAGTCAGAGAACTAAATTAAATCTCTCTTTCAAGATGGGATTATAATATCTTAGTTCTGATGATCTCCCAAAATCCAACAAAAATCGGGAATTCTCTTTGTGATTAATGGGAAGGTCTTTGGTATCCAGCCCTCTCTGAAGCTAGGATCTGAGCACGCTGCTCTCCTTATCTTGCTTTTTCTATTTCTGTATACAGTTTCCCGCTTTAAAAGTACTCTAATGTTTGGTAACCCCACATTAATCTTTTGAGTTCAAATGGGATATAACTTTCTTTACGTGTTAATTTGCCGTATGTTTGCTTTCTTAAGCCAATGTGATCTCAGAAGTACCAAAACAAGTGAGAGTATAAATCAGCATAGACCAAAGTTTTTTGTTAGGTATGGGGAAATAATCAAAAGTGTAGAATAAATCTTGGTGGCTGTCAGCTATGAAGTTAGATTCTCAGACTGTCATAATAAATTAGGAAACTGGGAGCTGTGTGACAGCAGCATCAATCTCAGTCTCTTGTTTCTGCAAGTCTTCTTGTTGTCTGAGCCTTTTTCT
>VZTA01021941.1:130551-225626 GCA_013398855.1 Mohoua ochrocephala
TTTTTTTTTTCCAAATACTTACTCCCTGGAGGAGGTAATCAATCACAGCAAAGATTTCTCTACGTGGAGCACTCAGGAAAGTAAAGAATAAGCAGCTTAGAGTGTGAAGTTAATAGGTATAAGTTAAATCCCATAGGGATGCTCTTAGTTGGACTGATATAGCCGTAGATAGTGTCTTGGTTCAACAAGCTCAGGGATACTGCATCCTTACTGCTTTACCTGATTTGTGTTAGTTTTGTATCTTAATTCATCTTAACTTTCTCATAATAGCAAATTTCTGACCCAGTGTGGCCTATATCGATGTATACCTTAAGGGAAAAACTGTAAAATACATTGAATTTTTCAAAGCTTTGGGAGCTGCATCATGTTTAGCGCTCACTTAAACCAAGGGAGAATGTGTGTTCTCACCTGAGGGTGCAGGATTTCAGCCTATAATGGGTGTGTCAGGTGTGTATGGCATTCAAGCCCTCCCTAATGGAATGGTGCCTTTTTCAGTCCTAGAAATTACATAGATCCAGCTGAAACACTGAATTCATATGGATGACAAAAAGACATCAGACAAAGCAGTCACCCGATCTCTGATTTCAGAGAGTCACTGTCGAGCTATGCTTAGAATGCAGTCAGTTCTTGGCAGTGTTGATTTATGATAAACAATATGATTTATACAGTCAAGAAACAGCCATCACAAAGAATATCTGCTGCACGGTTGCTGACTGTATTAGAAAATCAAACCTAACTCTTTTCCAGTAGGAATGAGTCCTAGATGAACGGTTGCTAGTGAATTTCCTTGTTAAGTAGATTTTAGGGTCTCAGCTTTCCATAGTGCCCTGCCTTTGCTGTCTAATACTCTTCATGAACTTCTGCATCTTTACATTATTCCTTTGACTTCAGTGTACAGTGTGCACTATGGAAAAAGTGTGAAAGTATGGATCAAACTACAAGACCAAGGCAGAGGCTTGTTGTTACTGCTTTCATTACCTTCTGCAAACTTCAGTTCCTTTCCAAGCATCTCAAAATGTTCCCTGTGTACACGTTCCTTACTGGAGTTGGATCAGAGCATAAGACGTGTTGCATAAAAGAGGAGCAGGAAGGGACATGGAATAGTTGATGGCAGCATGTTTTAATATGACTTTTTTGATGACCGTAGCTAACATCAAAGTAATCATATTAATTACTCATTAAAAAGTCACTGGACATACTTTACAAGAATGATTGTAGAGAATTTGGAATGTTTGGGATTAAAGCAAAATTTATGATTAAGAGGCCTTATGAGATATGGAAAGAAATTGTTAGAAACAATTCACTCAAGTCTTCAAAAAGGGCAAGAAGGAAGACCCAGGAAACTCCAGGTCAGTCAGCCTCACCATCCCTGGAAAGGCAGTGGAGCAGCTCATCCTGGATGTAATCTCTGAGCATGTGGAGGAAAAGAATCATAAAACCACAGAATGGTTTGGGTTGGAAGGGACCTTAAAGATCATCAAGTCCCACCCCCTGCCATGGGCAGGGACACCTTCCACTATCCCAGGTTGCTCCAAGCCCCATCCAACTTGGCCTTGAACTCTGCCAGGGATGGGGCAGCCACAGCTTCTCTGGGCAACCTGTGCCAGGGCCTCAGCACCCTCACAGGGAACAATTTCTTCCTAATGTCAAATCTAAATCTGCACTCCTTTAGCTTAAAACCATTTTCCCTTGTCCTATCACTCCATGTACTCCATGTAAAAATGCCCTCTCCAGCTTTCTTGGAGGCTCACTTCAGCTGCTGAAAGGCCATAATAAGGTCTTTCTAGACCCTTCTGTTCTCCAGGCTGAACAATCCCAATTCCCTCAGCCTTTCCTCCCAGCAGAGCTGCTCCATCCCTCTGCTCCCCTCGGTGTCCCTGCTCTGGACTGGCTCCAGCAGCTCCCTGTCCTTCCTGTGCTGGGCCCAGGGCTGGATGCAGCCCTGCAGGGGGGTCTCAGCAGAGCGGGGCAGAGGGGCAGAATCCCCCCCTCCCCTGCTGCCCACGGGGCTCTGGGCTCAGCCCAGCTCAGGAGGGTTCTGGGTCCCAGTGCACACGGCCGGGGCAGGACCAGCTCTCACCCACAGCACCCCCAAGTCCTTCTCCCAGGGCTGCTCCATCTGCTCATCCCCACCTGGATTGATCCCAGGGGTTCCCCTGGCCCAGGTGCAGCACCAGCCCTTGGTCTTGTTGAACCCTGTGAGATTCCCATGGGCCACTGCTTGAGCTTGTCCAGGTCCCTCTGGATTGTCACTGCACCCTCAGCTTGATGGCATCTGCAAACCCGCTGAGGGTGCCCTCAATCCCTTTGTTTATGTCATGGATTCACCAAGGGGAAATCACACTTGACCAGCTGGATCGCCTTCTGTAGTGGAATGATTGGCTGGGTGGATGAGGGGAGAGCACTGGGTGTTCTCTGCCTTGACTTCACAAAGGCTTTTGACACTGTCTCCCACGACATCCACCTGGGCGAGCTTGGGGAGTGCAGGTTGGCTGAGTGGGCAGTGAGGTGCATTGAGAACTGACTGAACAGCAGAGCAGCACTGCGGGGTCTGGCTGGAGGCCTGTAGCCAGTGGTGTCCCCAGGGGTCAGTACTGGCCCCAGTATTGTTCCTCTTCCTCATCAGGCCCTGGGTGAAGGGGCAGAGCACATTTGCCGATGATCCAAAACAGTAAGGAGTGTCCTGGCACACCAGAAGGTGCTGCCATTCTGTGAGACCCAGACAGGCTGGGGAGCTGGGCAGAGAGGAACCCAACAAAGGTCAACAAAGGCAAGGCAGGGTCCTGCACCTGGGGAGGAACAACCCTGGGCACCAGGACAGGCTGGGGTGACCTGCTGGAGAGCAGCTCTGAGGAGAAGGACCTGGGGGTCCTGGTGGACAGCGAGCTGTACCCAAGCCAGCAGTGCCCTGAGGGCAAGGAGGCCAATGGAATCCTGGGGTGCATTGGGAAGAGCATTGCCAGCAGGTCAGGGAGTGATCCTGCCCCTCTGCCCAGCCCTGTCAGGCACATCTGGGGTGCTGTGTCCAGCGCTGGGCTCCTCAAGACAGGAGGGACAGGGAGCTCCTGGAGCGGGGCCAGCAAAGGACTGTATAGATGATGAGGGGACTGGAGCATCTCTCCTGTGAGGAACCAAGAGGATTCTGTGAGAGGCTGAGGGACCAAGGCTTGGTCAGCCTGGGGAAGACATGACTGAGAGGGGACCTTATAAATGCATGCAAGTATCTTCAGGGACAAGGGGCACAAACTGAAACACAGGAAGTCTCTGTCTGAATAGAAGGAAAAACTTCTTTACTGTGAGGGTGGCAGAGCACTGGAATTGGCTTCCCAGAGCGGCTGTGGAGTCTCCTTCCATGGTGAGATTCATAAACCTACCTGGACACAATCCTGTGCAACCTGCTCCAGGTGTCCCTGCTTCAGCAGGGGTGTTGGGCTAGACGATCTCCAGGGGTTCCTGTCAACTCTATCTGTTCTGTGTTTCTATAATTAGAATATACTTTGTTAAATAAATAAGACTCCATATTGTGCCATAGGATGGAGCAGAAATGTTTGAAAAAGTTGAGAAACTTTATTTAATTATTGCTGTTGCTTGTTTTGAAGGTGTAATTAAGAAACTGCTTCTGAAATTAATCAGAAACTCCATAAAAATTACTAGTATGACAGCAGTGAAAGGGTTCTGGACCCAACTAAGGATTTAGGGGGATTGGATTTTTAGCATGGGACCAATCGTGTAGGGCCAGTTAGATAAGATGCTAAGCACTCTGGTCCCAATGCATCAGAACTTCTGTGTGCACAACAGATAGGAGTCATGATATCTGCTGCCTGTGCAACTGCAGTGCTTTCTTGAACAGGCCTGAGAGTGGCTGTATGTCACCAAGTGTAATTCAGTACTTACAAAAAACTCTGAAACTCCCTGTATGAACATGTTAGGGAAGTCTAAAAGACTTGGTTTTACTCACTTTAAAAATAACTTGAAGAACTCCTCCAGACTGTAAAACCTGAGTGGACCACAGGCTCAGGCTGTTAATTACTGCACATTGAAAGAATGTGAAGACTCATTCTTGTGCTCTGAAATGACATGAATACCCCAGGCACGGACTGAGTTTTGCTTTGAGTAGATTCCAGCAAGTGTCCACTTCATCATTTCACACAGGCTGCGTGTCTGAGTGGGACCTCAGGGCTTTCAAGTTGCAGAATTTGTCAGAAGATGGTCAGTCCATTTGTCTTAACATGTAAATAGTTTTCACTCTGATTTAAGGTTCTGTACAACCAACGTTGGATATCTCAGAGTAAAAGGTAAGAAGGCTTTCAGTGGAGTAAGTTGCCCATAGAAAGCTCTGCATCATTCCTGTAATTTACAGATTAATTTAAGTGCAAGAATCTACTGGATTGGGTCCAGCAGAGGTCTGTGGGGGTGAACAGGGCACTAGAACATCTCTCGTATGAGGAGAGGCTGAGGGAGCTGGGCCTATTTAGCCTGGAGAAGAGACGACCAAGAGAGGATCTTATCAATGTCTGTCAGCTCTGCATGGAGGGTGTCCTGATAAGAGGTCGGAGCCAGGTTCTTCTCAGTGGTGCCAAACAGCAGGAGAAGAGGCAAAGGGCAGGAACTGGAACACAGGAAGTGTTCCATGAGGAACACAAGGAGAAACTTTTTTACTGTGCAGGCAACTGAGTGCTGGAAGCCCAGAGAGGGTGTGGGAGTCTCCTTCCTTGGAGATCCTCAAAAGCCATGTGGAAACAATCCTGAGTAATATGCTCTAAGATGACCCTGCCTGAGCAGAGAGGTTGGATGATCTCCAGTGTAGTCTTCAGTAAGAGTTCTTAGGTTATTTTCTTTAAAAACTGCACACTGTTATAGAGCTGTTAGAGAAATCCGTTTATGTGTTCCCAAGTCCCGGTGAGAAGAATATACAGCTCTGGTGAATTTTATAAGGAAGGTGGAGTTAAGGTGGTTGTTTTGATTTATTTTGGGTTCTTTGTTTGTGTTGGCTTTACAGTACCAAGCCAGCTCCAAACTCACTAAGTTCATACCTTCTCTACATAAATATGATGTTCTTAAAGTCAGGTTTTTTGATTGCTGTTGCTTTTCATTGGTAATTCCCTGCTCAGGGCAATGCCGGTCTCTCTTTATAAGAGGTAAATGTGGCCGATGTGTCCATCTGCTGAGTTGCTTAGCACTAACACAACTTACTACTGCTTATGTGTGCTAATGGGTGGCTGCTGCTTAGGTGGTGCACAGGTGTCCAACTGTTTTCTTAAAACCAGGTAGTCAAAAAAACCCCAACCAACCATTCCAGCTCTGTACTGTGTGATACAGCACAGCTGGGCTGAGTGGTAAGCTAGCGTTGGCATTTCATGCAAAAAAAAAAAAATTACTATTTGCTGTAAGATCTTAAATATCTTTCAAGTATTTCTGTCCAGAGAAATCAGAGAAAATATTTGTTCTGAATACTGGGGTTTGTGTTGCTCATGTTTTGGAGAGTGGAAATGCTGAACTCATTTCCCAGGTGGCAAAAATGCCCGTTTGCCCAAACATTTTGTGCCACATGAAGCATCCATTCTCTGAAACTATTCAGAAACTGAGGCCGTGTTTATAAAACACATTTCACCAATGGAGATACTTTCAGAAAAATGTAATAGTTTTGATATGACCTACAGGAGCAATATCAGCACTTACAAAACATTTTCAGCACTTTTCTGTTCCCCAAAAGTTTAATGAGTAGATGTGTGTCTGACTGAGCCAATCTAACTGAATAAGCCAGTATTGTTCAACTCCTGCTATCTTTCTCATTTCACTGTGTTGAAGGTGGTGTTTGAGACTCTCCCATTTCTTCCACTTGTTATGGACCTCAAGTGTTATCCATATAGAGAGTGAGAATGACTTCATAGCCTGCCGGATGCTGCAGTGCTAAGTTTAAAATCACTCATCTGAATCTGGAGAGGCCCCTAACTGTGTTACTGACAGATAACAAAGAAAATCATTAATCTAGCCATTCTCTAGCCTTTTATTACCAGAGCTCAGGAACAAAGTGCTTCATGTGGTATAGACCTGGAAAATGTTACCAGGCTGGGACAGAGATACTATCTCATTTTTCATGTCGAGTTTCACAGTTTGTTTGACCCACAGCAAAATCTTTTTTCATTATTGAAACAAAAACAACAACAACAACAACAACAAGAGGCAGTTTTGAGTTAACCCAAACCAATTTTTTCTAATCTTGGCAGAGTCTATAAGGAAATGTAAAAGGAAGCAGGTATAAGCAGTAATTATCCTGGAAGAAGGATAGTTCAGTTCAGCCTGCAGCACTTAATGGTGCTGAGGAACAAGACAAAGTAAGGGACATTATGATAATAGACTAAATAATTTACTTAACTTATCTCAAATTTTTCCTTCAATTGATCTGGACTGCAGCTTGTTTGTGTCTGTAATTAGCTTCCCTCCACGAGTTTATGGAGTATTGTTAATCCAGCATTTGCCACTTGGAGTGCCTGCATATAACCAGATGTCAGTGGGACCTGCAGCTTATGCTAACGGGGCTGTGGATGTCTGTGCCTCACAGGAAGAGCTGCATGCCAAGCTGGAAGCTGCTGGTGTTCCCTAGACACTGGCACAGATGAAAAGAAATGCGCTCAAATTCACACAAAATTGTTTTAAAACCTGAATCGAGAGAGTGGATAACATGAACAAATAATTGAGCAGGAACTCTGTCGTGTTTAGGCGCTGTTGTCAGGAGGCCACCTGTGAAAGGATAGACGCTACAACTAAGAAGTCGCATTCAGGGACTTGGATGTTTATTTTGGAAATGCTAAAATCACCCAGTAGCATTCTTGTGATTGTTTCTTAATGTTTCCCTTTTGTAAAATGTGCTGTATTTTTCAGGGAAAGGTAGTTTTTCCCACGTTTTGTTGGTTTGGGGTTTTTCTTTTATGTCTAGTTCAGTAAACATTGACTACGTAGGATCCATCTTCTGCAAGTGGATCTTTTCTCAGCTAGGGCTCTGGTGAATATTTTTGCAACTGTGGGGGTGAATGAAGCATGGAATTCAAGGCTGTGGTGCTCTTTCTCCTTTGCTTCACCAGATTTTTCAGTTTCTGAAAGAAGGAGACAAAAGGTAGAATCTAGCCTCATGTGCAAATAATAGAAAATTTAGGCCCAGCTTTTACGTTTTCGGTGAAGTCTGATGTCAGATCTGCTGGAGATACAAATGCTGTGTACCTAGGCAGTGATGTCTCTTGCTTCTAATATTTCTCCCTGCATGCTCATATGAAGTCAATCTAAGGAAGATGGTTTGGCAGCTCTTTCAATTACCAGTGATTCTTGTTTCCATGGCCCCTCAGCTGCTGCAAGGGATCACCCTCCCTACCTTCACAGCGTGTCACTGCTTGTAGGAACGTTCCAGCAGGAGCACCTGCCTGCAACCTCTAATCTGATACCACTCCTACATGCCAGATTTGCACTTTGGGCTCACATGGGTATCTTGAGATCCCATCTTCCGAGACACCCACTCCAAAAGAGCATCACGGTACTTGGAGGATTAGAGAAGTGAGAAGAGTGTGTTCCAAGTGCTGCTGTCATTAAAGGTCAGCTCCTAGAAATGAGCACATTTTGTTTTAAACATGAAATGCTGAAGTAATTTGAATTGTTTCTGTAATTATCTTATTTGTATATTGCTATGCTTCAGGGTTCAGAATAGATGAGAGAGACAGTACGAGGCTAAGGGGGTTTTGTAAGATCAAGAAAAATGCAGAAAAGGCAAGTAGTGAATGAATATTTTCTCTTTCTCACAATAATGGAATTTGGGGGCATTCATCCAGACTATGAAGCAGCATCTTAGAAGTAAACAAAAGTATGTCTTTTTTACAAAACTTATAATAAAATTAAATCTCATCATTGAATTGCAGAAGTAATTGCCCCATCGTGTCGGGCTCATTGGAGATTAGAGAAATCCATACAGGACAGATCCAGCAGGACAATGGTCTAGGAAGTGATTTAGGAAAGTTGATAGGTATGTGATGGCTGAAACCTGGGAGAACGTGTCTGCCATGGTTCTGTCCCATCTCTATGGTCTTCTCCTGAATATCAGCTACAGGACAGCGTCAGAGATGCTGGGCTAAATGTTACTTTGGTATAATTATGACTGCAGGAAATCCAGGAATGTGATTTGGATTTTTTTTTTTTTAAACTTTCAGCCAGCTTTCTGAGTAGAAATATTCAGAATACAATGATTTTAAAATTCCAGAATCAGGCACTTCTATTTCTCAAGCCTGTGGTTGCTAATCATTTCCCTTACAAATGCAAAATATTCCTAAGGGGTGTTTTGTTGCTAACATTTGAGAAAAGTCTGCAGTATTGCTATCAGTGCTTCATCTCTCTGTCACGAGGTTCTGCACTGGTAAAATTGGCATCTTAGAGATATCTTCCGAAAGTTTCAAAGAGTAGCTTAGAGAAAAAAAAATAGCAGGATCAGCTCTCTGGATCATGAGTCAAAGTCCTGTTTTTAGAAGCCTCGGTGCTACAGTAAGTACATTTTACTATGGTTCCCAAATGCTTTGGAGATTTTGAAGACTCAGATTTCTGAGGGGCTTAAGTGTTTATGAAAATGCTGACATGAAAGAGAAATGTCAGAAGGAAGGAAGAGAAGATCAGGGGAGGAAGCAAACAGTGGACATGCTGTTCTTGGCATTGACTCTGTGTGGTGTTTCCACTTCTGTGTCTTCCTGCTCGTGTTTTCGGTTTCAGGTACCCTTAGCAGACCTTTCTCCCTCCACGGTATCCAAACAGGACACTTTGCTGGAAGAGCTTCTTCCAGCCAAAGGAAGGCCAAACGCTGCAGGAAGCTCTGTGCCAGATCAGGGTGAAACACCAGTGAAGTTAATTTGAAAAATTCATCAGATAAATTAAATGAGAAACTGAAAACATTTGTTTATTTAATATATAAAACATTCATCTTTATCAGCTGTAATATTTCCTACCCTTTGATAACGTTCCACACTACCACTCTCCAGAGGATCTCATCTCACTGAGGTACAGAACACGAGTTTGATTATATGAAGGCAGTGGGCCAAAAAGCTAGAGGTCTTATGCAAATTGAGATCTGCATTCATTTGCATAATGGTTCTGATCTATAGATATAGATATAGCTATATATGTATGCATTTATGCAGCCATTATCTCTCTGCTGAAAGATCCTCCTCCTTTCCCAGCCTTTCCCTGAGCTGGCTCTTGCCCTGGTCCTGCTTGTCCTTGATGAGGACCGGCCACTCTGAAGTCCAGGCGCTCCTCTCCCTGCAAACATAGGTTTGTCACTGGTCTAAATTCTGTAGCAGGAGTTCTTACTTTTGTGCTGGTTGTCATCTTAGCTGTTTATTTGTGCTGGTAAGGAGCAGGTAAGAGCTGTGGAAACTGAGCTCTTTCCAGGTGCTCCCAGCAGCAGTTGTCTTTGGCAAACAGAATCACAGGGCAGTTGTTTGTGACGAGCATTAGGGAGAATGGCTTACGGACATGTATCCACTCTCTGCTAGTTCTTCATCCTCTTTTTGAGGATGAGGGTTGGAGCAGCCATGTGGAATAACTGCCTGAGCTCAGCTCAGGTGAGAATCTTTTTCCATTCTTTTGTGGGTTCGGATTGTAAGGACTTGCTGAAATCTTGCTGCAGCTCCCACCATGGGATGATCAGCAGGGTTTTGAGGCTCAGCTCTCCTGTAAGCGCTGGATAATGTACTTTAGGAATCAGCACACTGTCAGGTGGGGAGGCCAAGCTGAAACTTTTGTCCTATAAGGAGGCTAGGAAATGGATTTGACTTTCCATACACCAGTTTAAAGGAATGGCGTCTTGCCCCCGCTGCCTTGAGGCTGCCATCCTCAGAGAGACAGTCTGGTCCTGAATGATCAGTGGTACCTGATTATGTATAAAAGTTTATGAAAGAACACCTGTCTATTTGTTCTACAAGAAGAGAAAAATTCTGTTTTATTAAGAATAGATTAATAAACCAGGTAAGCTTTGTATTTGTGCCCAGTCAATTTAAAAGTTTTTAAAATGGGTTTAGCTGGGGCTTAGACTACATGTTTGAGTGAAGGGATTTTATGCCATAAGTGACTTTTTTCAAATCTCTAGAGTTAGGCCCTGGGGTGCAGGTGTAAACTGTCACACAGAGTTGGCACCAATTAAAGCTCCTGAGAATCTACCCTCAGTTTTTTCAAAACAGTCAACAGCCGTGTTTGACATTTAGAGAGCCACCAAAAACGGAGCTAAAAAAGCTTTATCGAAAACCTGACTGCTTATTCTGGTGTTGATGTGGAACTTAATCTCAAGAAAATCTGGTCCAAAATTCAGTCTCATCCATGCTGTACTGCCGATGTTTTCACATTCAGGTGGATAACTTGAGCTGCATTGAACGAGAACTGTGCAATGAAAGAAAGAAGTAGGCCCTTGGGCAGGTATTTCATTTGTGAGCTTTGAAAAAATTCAGAAACATTAAGGTATTACTCTGCCAGATCTACCAAAGCTTGAGCTTCTCGGAGTCGATGGAGTTCTCTTGCATAACTTCGGAAGACTATTTCATGCTGTTCTCTAAACTGATGTTCTCTCAAACTGACAGGCTGATCCTAAAGTGACTTTATTGGAAGGAGAGTTTACTAAGTGAATAATTCAGTAAATATTTTCCAGGCATCCGTGTCCAATAGATTGCTTGGTATGGTGGATAGTAAGCAATACTGCCTTTTAAGACTGCAGTAGTATAAAGTGCTCCAAAAAGCCTGACCCTGGTAGGACTGAGAGCTGAGAAGAGAACATGTAAATCCTGCGCCATCAGGCCAAGATCCATTGCAAGGCATGTAGTGCAGAGATAGAGTAGTCCTAGATCCCAGCTGTTTCCTTTCTTCAAGTACTTCTCATAAATGCATATTAAAATAAGTTTGAGGCAAGTAATTGAACACAATTGGAAGAAATTCCTCATAGAAAAGCTTTTTAAAGGATTTCAATTGTAATAATTTTATTCTAGCATATGGATTTGGGGCTTAGTGGTGAATTGATCTGTCTCTTTATGGAAGTGGTAAATCATTAGCATTTGCTATCAAGAGCAGAAAAAAGTGTTTATAAATCATTGAGTTCGTTTCAGAGTATTCATCAGAGCTGAAAGGCAACTGTTTGAGTTACTTTGTGATACCATAAAGAGAGCTCTGGGAACACCACATACTTTGTAGCATAATTTGGGGTTTGTGCAGGTACCAACTGAGACTTTCCTTCAGTAAGTGTTCAGCTAATTTTCCAGAGAGGAGAATCTAGATTCCGGGGTGCTGTTCTGAAGGATCAAGTTTGGTTTGGCACTAGCAGGGCAGCAGGGCCTGCTGACTCACAGAGGAGGGGTCTAACCAATATGTCTTATTTATTTTCCTTCTTGTGCAGCGGTAGGCAAGGAAAGTCTTCACTTGCCCTTTTCCTACACGCTCCCAAAAATCTCTGATGGGGCCGTGAAAATGTTCAGATCTGGAAAAGGGTGAGAACTGAGGGCAGGGAGGATTTTGATACAGAAAATTCGAGTCAATAGTACTTAACATTTCCTGGTAAATAAAAAAAAAGAGGAGGACTGTCTATACACTTGCATTGTAGTTCAAGACAGAATGAGACTGCCTGGTTTCCCTGGGTGCTGCTGTAATTACCCCAGAGCTTTTTTCTCTGTGAGAAAGAGCTGCAACTGCTGTCCCACGAAGGCAGCACAAACAGCGATACCCAGCTCAGCCAAGCAACCTGCTGGAGCTCACAGCCAGCCCTGCATTCAGAGCTTCCTGGCCTTGCCTGCAAGAATACCAGCAAAAGCAGCTTGGGTTTACCTTAGTGTGTTGTGGCCAGTCCGGGAGGAATTAATTTCTGCAGGAGCTGTTCCAGCTCTTCTGAGGTTTGGAGTGTTGTGGATCATTTAGCTTTGTTGTGGGTTTTTTCCCCTTCCAAAAACAAAGTGAAAGCAAAACACACACCAACTCCGTTGCTGACGTGTTGGCACAAACTGTGAAATAACGTCACTGCCTGAAGAGTCTTCGTGAGAAAGGAAAACATGGAATTTTCAGGTGGCAAAAAAAAAAGCAAAGAATATATGGGATTCACTTTCATGAGCTAAACAGGAGAGTTGCAAAGTCGAATGTGGGTCAGATGCCTGATAGTGGCAGTGGTATCCCAATGCCGAAACATACGTCTGTGTTAAACATTGCAGCATAAAAACAGTTATGCCAAAGAGAAGTGATGGGGGATAGGCCCTCAAAACAGCCAGTAGCTAATGCTGCCTTTGTGGTCTTATATATTTGCCTATTAAAATGACAATACAGACATGGAGCATTTAGATTTAAGAAGCCTTCTTTTCACTAAACAACATTAAACAAACTGACAAAGTAGGGGGTTATGACTCCAGTAATTGAAACATGCTGTTCTGTTCAAGACCAGAACTCTATAAAGACTCTTTTCACCCAGTAATGCCCTTTGTGTTTGCCTGCTACCCCTGCTAGAAATTACTGTAGACCTGAAGACTGTCTTTCCAAGTGGAGTGGGAATGACAGAGTGCAACAGCACACTTGGCAGATGGGGTCACAGCCTTTTTAGGTTGTTCACGTTCATTGTGCATTGGAAATCAATTTGCAGCTCAGAATACATGAAGACATAGGTGGATTCCTCTCTCCACTGTTTGGGGTTTTGTTTTGGGTTTTTTTTTTAAATGTTAATTTTAAGCCTAGGATGCGGGAAAAATAATTAGAGGGATTAATTTGGATTAACTGATTTGGGTAGTCTTCATTAGCTTAATTTACAGTGTGCCTTTTTGTGGATTCCTCGCCCTTCTGGATTTATATTGTGAATCTGTACATTATCTTGCATTTCTTTCTCCTTCTGTCTTCTAGATGTTGATGAGTGTCTGGATAACAATGGAGGGTGCCAGCAGATTTGTGTAAATACTATGGGCAGCTACGAATGTCAGTGCAAAGAGGGCTTTTTTCTGAGTGATAACCAGCACACCTGCATTCATCGCTCCATTGGTAAGTTTTCAGCCTGTAAAGTGTGCTCTTTAGAATAGCCATGTTCAATCAGAACAGCTGAAACAGTTTGGGGTTTGTTGGGTTGTTGGTTTTTTTTTTTTAATCTTCACAGTTCCCAAAATCATTTTACTGGTTAGTTGGAATTGATTGATTCCTCTGCTACCCAAACTTGTAGCAGAGCCATAAATAAGACAAAGAAACAGGCTTTGGTTTGACACACAAATTATACTCGGTTCGCACAGCAGACTGTTTGGGCAGGCACAGACAGATTTTCAAATGGTAACTTTCTGCTTCTGAGTTCCCAGGACTTAAAAATTTCTCATCTGTTTATTGGATAATAGTGTGCCTGTGTTTCACCTTAGGAAGCACGGTGTCTTAAATCCAAATGAACTGCTCGTTACTTCTGTGAGTTACACAGCTCCTGGGGGTTTCTGCCAGTCGTGTAGCTCATTACTTCACTGCAGACTGATCATGGTTGATATTATCTTGACACAGGATTTTTCTTTGGTTCACTACCCTGTCCTAGGGTGGGTTAAAAACCTGTTTCTCTGTTGCCTGTGCACTAGCAGTAGAAATACGGAATCCTTGCAGAGCTGTGATCCTTGTCTGCTGCTGTTTTGGACTAGAATAAGCAGCTCTCCCTTTTCTATAGATGTCAGACATGGAAGACAAGTTTGAGTGGAAAGGGAGAAAAGAAAACAACATACCTATAAATCTTTGCAATTAAGTGGACTCTTTCAGGGTTCATTCAGGCTTCTGTGACCCTGGCAGCAGTGGGAACATATGCTAGCAAACTCATTTACCAATAAGCAATACAGAATGACAAAGTAGCGAGATGAGACTGGTGATCAACAATGTAAGCATGCTGCGTGTTTCAAACCAGCCACACAAATGCTTCTGAACTATTTTAAGTGACTAATACTGACCAGAAAATCGTACTTGAACGCAGGGTATTAATTTAGTTACTCTGTTGACAAGAAAGCAAAGCATCTAACTGCAGCATCTCAGAAATGTAAATGTATTTCTGGCACTGTGTGTCTGCTTAAACAGAATTGTAAAGGCGAGTAGTGGTTTTGATTTTCAGAATCGTGAAACTGTGGAATATATTGACAGGTCCACTTTTTAGCATGATGATGTTAAGTTTTAAGTATTTTGATTGTGACAAGAATATGCAGTTAAGCTACATGAATCAGTGCATTTTTGAGGTTGTTATCTAATGGGTTTTTAGTCATTCTTTTCAACTTAAATTGTCCAGATTTCTGTCCAGTGTAAAGTAACCCTGACACAAAGATATCCAACAGAGCAAGGAATAGTAGCTGGAGGCTTAATGAAAAGCACTTGCAGGGAACTGTGCTACAATCATTATTTCAATTTGCACATTATAAAAATTCCCAGCTGTAATAAAAAAAGAATTTAGTTATCTGAGATGGAAACTAATGAAATAAATGAAAAATGAGACTCTAAAGGCAAAAGTTTATTCTAAGGAGTAGTTTTCCTGGGGGAAAAGGGTATGTTTTTATGGCAAAGAGGATTCCTAGCTTGTCGAAAGGACTAGAGGAGTGGATTTTTGCACTGTCTGCTGTGTGCATATAATAAATATGCGTGGAAAATATATTTGTGTTAACTTGTTTACAAAGAAAACGTCATATAAAACATGGATGTTTAATTCCAAGCAATATCTTAAAATTATTTTAGATCTGTAGAAACCCAAGCAAACTACCAAAGAGACCAGTGGGGATTGCAGAGTGTTTTATGAACAAATGGTTTGCAGCTTCTCAAAAGTGAAGTGTCAATTTACAATAACAGCAAACATTACACTGTGGTGTCATGATCCCCCCCAGAAATACATCAGGTGGGTATGCTGGAGCAAGGAACTGAGATGAAATGATCTCTTTCACTTGTCAGAGGTGGCTGAACTGCAAACAGCAAACATGCGTGGTGAGAAAGCAAATGGCTTTTTTAATATCTGTGTTTACTCGCTTTCGGAGGTCTCACTTGTGAACGCTGCTACAGAAACTGTTGGAACACAAAAATACACATCAACATATTTAGCCAGAATGGTGCCTGGGGCTGTATTGTGACTGTACCTCTGTTGGTAAACAGGGCTGGAGTGGACAAAGGCACACCACGCAGCCAGCACTGCAATCCGTACACAAAGGCACTGACTTGCCAAAGCCCTTTAGCAAGTTTGTTGACTTTGTGCATAATTAGATCCATTCACTGCAGCGTGGGTGCATTTCTAGCTCTGTGAGATGCATGTGCAGTCACAGAATGTTGGTGTCCTCGACATTGCCTAAAGTCTCTCCAAGGACTCAGCTGGTCTGAAACCACCAACCACGAGGCTCTTCATGCAGTTCGCTGCCACCTTTTCCCTCCTGTTTTCAAATGCCTTGGGGAAAAAAGTGTGATAGCACTGCAAGGTGCTTAGGACATAACTGGAGCTGGGATGAGTTGAGATGGGAGGGAGCAGCACCAAGCCCAAGGATGCCCTGTCTGCAGGCCCAGCTCACCTGCCTCAGCCACCAGCAGCACTGGTGCTGATCACACGCTTGGAGCTCACCAGCACATTCAAGTAATGTGGTGGTCTCACAGTTGGAAAAGGGCTTTGGGTACTGGGAGTTGAGCAGAGGAAAGAATACATCCCTGTTTGCACTTACCAGGCAAAGGAATGGTGTCTTCTGGTAAGAGGTATCCTCCTTAAAATTGTTGGCTGCTGTGTGGATTTCCTCAGCTTCCAGAGATGCGCTGTGCTTGTCCCAGTGTTTTCGGGGTGTTTTGTGTCACCGTGCTCCTACCCACAAGTTGTGGTTAAAAGCCATATTGGAGTTCATGATAGGGGCTCATGTTCTTGTTTCCCAAATGGCATGTTTGCTGGCCATCCAGAAGTGTTATTATTATTTCTTGTAGACAAGAAGGATTAATTATCCACAGAGAAATAATAATTTTATACTAGTGGGAGGCCAAGCTGACATTAAAATCAGAGCAAACCCTAGTGTCCCAGCGTTTGCTTTGTTTCACTGTCTTCATTACAGGCCTGCTGATTTCTGATGTTTAGTCACAGTTTCTTTTGGGAGAGTGCTATGCCCAGTACAACTTACCTCATTTATTTTTGCATAAAACTTAATTTTGCTTTGCTGAGTCAGATTTCGGTGCTAGTTTACTCACAGTAATGATGGCAACAACAGGGAGAGAGAATGGGAGGGGGAATAGGTTGTAAAAATTTTGTAGAATTTAACAGTTGTTTATCTTTGTACATCTTAATTGCATTAGTAGGTGTGAACACTGGGAATTATACCAGAGACAAGGTTGTGTTTGTTTCCTCGTGACTTAAAAAGAAACCTGAATAAAACAGCTGTTACTGTATCATCTCCAGCTCCAGAGGGAGCATGTGTTTAATAAATGTGGAGATTACTATCATACACTACAGCTGTGACTGAGTCAGGTTAGTGGGTTACAGCACGTTTTCACTCAATTTGATGATAAACCAAAAGCCCTAATTCAACAAAGCCTCGGGGCAGATCCTTAAAGTCCTAATTTAGGAAAGCTGGTTAAAAATCTAAATTGGGCTTAGAAAGTATTGAAATAGACAGAGTGCCTATAGATAGACAAAGGAAATAGAGAGGCAGAGTGCCTGTATCTCCATTGAGGCTCAGGATGAGCACAGTGAAGGGTAGGGTACATTGCATTTTCACTACAACTTACACAAGGTATTGTGGGCAGGAGCCCTGGCTACAAACTGCCTCACCTACCCAAATTCCCACTGAGTCCCACCTGCAGGGGCAAGTCTCCTAAAGCACAAAGGTTTTTTGCCTACAAGCAGCATGCTTCAGGAGCTCTGTGGCTAGGAAGACTTCAGCCGCTTTAGATTCGATCCCCTGCATGTCTACGTCTGGCATAGTTATATTAATGGTTTTATGTCTACTCATTATCCACTGCCAATGTTTTTATACAGCAAGTACCAAGTAAACTGAAAAGGCAGGTGAGTTATGAGTGGTAATTACACGTGGAGATGAGAAGAGGTGGAGAAGTACCAGGCTATAGAAGGCTGAAATCATGGTGGTCTCATCAAATGGTGAAAAAGCTTTTTACACAGTTGTCACTGTCATTTTCAAGCCTGTTAAAAAAACACTTAGCAAGGAAATGCTTTTTCACCTCCCCTTATCCCGTTAGCCTTATGTTCTTAGCAGTGTTAGGGAATTTGACATAAAGTCAAGCTACCACAACTTAGCAAGATTCTTAAAACCAGCTTGTCTCTTGCTGTACGAAAAGTGTGTGGCTTTAGTCCCAGAGGAAAAGGAAATGTGCTAAGCCATGTTGTCTTGCACTTGCTAAGCAGGCCTGTGGAATGGCTTACCATGCTTGTGTTGACACACAGAAACTTGATAAACTTGATTATGTGTTAAACCCTAGTTAATTTTGCAGTAGTAGCGTAGGAGTCCATTGGTCAGCTGACATCAAACTACTGAGTTTCTTCTTCTTCTGAGGATTATAAAGCCACCCTTGTTCAGTTTTTTCCTTCCTGTTTTCCATGATTTATTTTTGTTCTTCGTGTGTTTTCTTAGTTCAGTGCGATTTTGTAGTGGTAGAATAATCTGTCAGTACTCCCTGGGAGGAAGCAAGCGCTGTCCCCAGCCACTGAAGGAAGTGTTACATTTGGGATTCTGGGATTCTTTATTCCCATCTCTGGTGCTGGTCCCGTGTGGGACCCTGGGCAAGAAGGTTATTGTGACTCAGAATTTCTGCAGAGCGCTGTAGAGGAAGGAGGTGTTCTTTCTACAGAAAGCACAATAATCTATTCATATTTAAATTCGCATGGAAGGGTGACTTTAAATAACTAAGTGTTGCCAACACTGTTTCAGACTTTATGAAGTACGAGTTTCTCATCTCAACTATGAAAGCTCTTCCATGATGATGTAACCAGTCAAATTACTCCACTCCCTGAACATGTTTCACCGTGGCTACCCTGAGTACAGGCGTCCCATTCACAGAACAACCCTATTTGTCTTTTTTAATTGGAATCCTAATATGACTGTAAAGGAATATATGTAAAGCAAATTTTAAGGAAGTCATTTCATAGATAAAACAATAAGAAAGCGTTTCAGGCAGCAGCAGTTTTATCTGGGCAAACATGGTGCGATCTTGGAAGCCTTTTCCTAAAACTGCACACATTATGACCTAGGTGTAATGGAAACTTGTCTCTTCATATATTCCCATGATACATTTAAAACAAAAGATTCAATTTATTATCTTTCAAAGAATATAGGAGGTACAGATATAGAAAAGCTATTTTAAATCTCACTGTGCCCTGTTAGAAATGTCTAACTTTTTTAAACTGTGTATAACCCACGGAAATTGCTGTACTTTCATTTCCAGGATTCTCATTTGCTCCAGCAGCCTGTCCAAAGGGCACCTTGCATTTTCTTTCTCTATTCCTCTGGAACAGAAAGAGTTTTTAGTTTGTCTGGAGGGAAGATGCAACAGGTGAAACTACCTGGTATGATTAAAAAGTAATTTCTGTTAGACCTGATCTCCCTCCTTTTGTATGTGAATGACTTACCCTGATTAGGACTAGTAAAATGACACCGGTATAAAACCAGTTTATGTGTAATCTGGCTTAGGTTCAGCTGTGAGGGGAAGTAGTAATCATCATAGAATCACAAAACCAGTTTTAGGTGAAAGTTTAGGGCTAGATGTGATAGTAAGAAGTCTCATAGAATCACAGAACAGCCCAGGTTGGAAAGGACCTCCAACCTTCCGCGATAAAGGGAGCCTGGATGAAAATATCAAGTGCCCTGTCTGGTCACATGTTGAAAACCACCATCAGTGGTGATGGTGACTCCACTCTGTCCCTGGGGTAGTTGTTTCGCTGAATGGTCATTCTCATTGTAAAAATTGTCTTTCTTAGGTCATAACACCGATAAAACCTCGGCCAGTACAACTTGTAACCATTGCTCTTTATCTTTCCTCCTGGCTCCTTGCAAAGAGAGAGCCTCTATCCTCTTTGTAGCTGTCCTCTAAGCGCTATTCAAATAAAACTAAATCTGTCCAAATAAAACTGCAAAAGCAGAGTTTTAGGTATCAAAATTCTCAGTACTATTTTGTTGATGGGTTTTTTTTTTCCCCTAGCTTTTCATTTTAAGACCTTCAATAAATGTCAGCTTAAATGCTTAGGCTGTCATAGAATTGGAGACAAAGGCATGCCACTTTTGGCTTACAAAAATGTTAAATGCATCTGAAACCTGAGGCTGCAATCTTCCTTTTATATGTAAGAAAACTGAAAATACTGTAAATATTACAGTATTGTCTAAGACTGTGTCTGGACTGCAGGACAGATCCCATCCATTAGAGCAGCTGCAGTCCTGTTGCTCAGAACAGTCCAGACAGAAAGCAGGATGTGAGAAAACATTATGTGACATGAAATCAAGATAGAGTTTCAGTATATCCCAAGTTGAAGAGTCAAATACAGCCAAGTAAAGTTGATTGCAGTCCTCTGTTGAGTTCCTAGGGACCAATTCAGACTCGTATCATACTTACACTCAGCAAAATGTGACCAAGTCTCTGCACATTCTACCTTGGTTTTGTAGCTCACTTGCCCTCCAAAAAAAACCCCTTGTGTTTCAAGAATTTTCTGGGACTTTGAATTAGTTTTAATTCAGAGGGAAAACCAAATTTTGTTGAGTAGTCAATACTTATTGTTGCTTTGCTTCAGCTGAGATGCACTAGAAAGCCAACAGCTAAGATGATACAATAGTGGTGAGTTAATTGAAACTTAAAGGAAAAGTCTCCCAACACTCAGGAACAAGAGCAAGTGGCCAGATTTTGCCAAAATCAGGGGTTGAATTCCAAGAGTGTTGTGCAGAAGCTGTCCTTCAACAGGTACCAGATACCTGATCAGAACTGGCATACTGATCAGAACAGGCATAAATATTTTTAAAAGAAATCAGGAAACAAAGTAATGCTAAAAAAACCACAGCCTAGATGTGCTGGGAAACATCAACTGGTAGGTAATCTAGATAGAGTGCTGGAACAGAGGATGCCCAGTTGAACATGACTGACTAAGTGATAAACTAGGACATGCAGATAATTTCTCAACTAGAACATACAAAGCAAGAATCTGAAATAGTTTAATGGTACAGTCGTCGTTTCTGCATGGCCCCATTGCCATTGCCTTTTGGTATGGAAAGGATGAAAACTAAAGGGGGAAAATTAAGCTGGAGGTGCAAAGAAGCGTGCCTTGGAAAGAGCAGCTGTTTGCAACACCCTGCAGCAGCATGACAGCCAGCCAGCTTGCCAGGGGCAGCACGGAGTTTGTAAGTGAGATCAGAAATCTCTCCACACCTGTGTGACAGAAGGTGCAGGAGCAGGCCGTAGCTCAGCAGCCGAGTGACTGGCAGTGCTGACAGGATGGGAGAACTGCACGCACGAATGGGAAAACACACTGGAAAGTAGGACCTTAAAAAAAAAATTAAAAAGAGAAAATAGGCAAAAGGGGCTTTCACACTCAATCATTCAATAGCGTTGGAAGTGAACCGATGTTCTGTTCATACTGTCTGCTTTGGATATAGCAAGATTATACTAAATAAAATAACTGGCGTGTTTTTTAAAGGCCTCTAGCATCCAGTTGACTGAAACATCAGGTGAGAAAGATCTGGGAAGGATATTAAGCCAGAGCATACTGGAAAAAAGCTTGCATTCACACATGAGCACAACAAATGGACTCTGTTTTAAGTATACCATGTGTTGTACTTGTCATGTGTCCCTCTCTGAATGCAGGGCCTGCTCTGAATACTGTGATGTTCAGCATCTTTCATACCTGCTGCAGTCACTATGGGTCTCTTCATGTGTGTCTTGTGTTTTTCTCTGTGCAGGGAAATCAGGCACAGACCATGACTGTTCCTCTTTTCTGCTATTCATGACAAATCTGAGATGTGATCTGGCAGGAACTCTAGAGACTGACACTGTTTCTGGTTATAAACCAGGAGAAATTCAAGATATGACTAGCAAATACCTGTTCATATAAACTGTTAGCCTCCTGTATGTGGTATGCATTTCATCAGATCCATTAATTATTCAGTTCCATGTAATTATGTTTGAGGTTGCTCTGAGCTATTCTGAATTAATTTAGGAGTTAATGGAAACAAGAAGGGAGATGCATATGTTTAATAGTCATGTGTATTTCAAGCCTAAGAATACTTGCATGCTTTGTTAAATTTCATATCTTAGAAGTCACCGTGAATGCTTTCATAGCAGGAACTTTGTAGGAACACCGCGAGATGTTTTTAAGAGGGGTGAAAAAGGAAGAAGGGAGTGAGACAAAGGTATGTCAGGCAGACAGAAAATAAGAGGAGGAGGAAGAGAAACAGCCAGCCAAGCGGGAATGAGGTGAAGAGGAGGAGAATAGATAGACAATGAAAAGAAGAGTGAGAAACAGCATTAGGCAAAAATCCCTACTTCTCTTTCCTTAATTCCCTGGCTCACCAGAAACATTTCTTTTCAATATCCGCTCCCTTAGAGTTTTCATTTAGGTAACTTCTCTCTTGTATAAGCCACAGTGCAGTCACACAACAGTCATGGTAGCAGTGTCTTTGGAATCTTACTTTTTTTCTCAGTGGAATGGATCATGTGCTGAGATTGCAAAGCCAACCTGCACTCATGAGCAAGTCACCAGGATGATCTCCCTGCTTTGCTGCTCCCAGGATTCCAGAAAGGCAGAAACAGAGGTGTTAAGTGTAACAGGGAGGAGAGCATCATGTTGGAATTAGTCTCTGAGCTATGTTCATTATTGATAAAAGCATTGAGCTGGTGCAGCAAATCGATTAACCTGGGCCCTGTGCATGATGCATAGTATGACTGATCATTTTCCAAAGGCTGTGCCTGATTTATTGGGGCTGAGAAGCTGCAAGTAATCTTTCTCCTCTTGTTTCATCATAAAGCATTCACCTTGGAGTAAAAGCAACAGCACTTTTGGTTCCCTTTGATACGGAGTACCTTCTTGAAAAGTTCTCTGTGTTTATAGCTTGCTAAATCACTGCACATGCCATGTAAGCCCATATTATCCACTTCGGTGCTGCAAGCATTGTGTTACACTGATGATTTACCAGAGCTGGCAGATTTTCTGCCTACACTTTATACGGGCAGAGGATGGTAAACTAGCTGCTATCCTCAATCCATATCAAACTGCAAAGTACTGGAAAGGCCAAAACTCAGAGCCTCTATGCTAAAACATTAATTTTTAACAGAAAGCCACATGATCGGTGTTGGCATTTCAGTATTTAGTGTAATGAGAATTGGTTATTTAAACTGACATTTCTTTGTAAGGTTACAAATGCCAAGATGGGGAAGGAGGGATGTGAATGTTCTTATGCTGTGTATTTCTTCTCCTTCTGCCTGCTTCAGAAGTGAACTCCTAGTTACTTGCTTTTCTAATCACTAATTCACTAGAGGATGTCGCAGGAGTTTAGAAAAACTACCTCAGGACTCTACACCCCCTCTGAAAGATGAGCTTTTACACCATGTGCTGTAACTTATGGATACTTATGGAGGGCAGAAAAGTTAAATAATCTGCCTAGAGTTACACAAGAAGGCTGTAGAAATCACAAGAACTTTCCAGAAAACCTGTGAAGGGATCATTTGTCAGTGCTTGCAGTTTAATTGATACTGTGTTGATTTCACCAAATCTGTTTTGTTAAGCTGAGTATCTGTTTCTGTGTATGCTCCCACTATGAACAGAATGCAGATACCCTGAGCCCCATTCTGTTGGTCTATTATTTAATGCCCTTCTTTCATCCCTGGTGCACTTTAGCATCAATGATTGATTAATTACATGTACATGTTTAGAGGTCAAAGTGTAGCACAGGGAGCCCGGTGGATAACAGTGCATTTTGCAAATCCTGTTCTCTCCCGCCTTTCCTTCCCACATTTTTGTTCTCTTTGTTCTCTATTGGCTCAGAGTTGTAAATTGAACAATTTCTGATGGTGCCAGGCAGCTTGACTTCTCACTGAAGTTCAGGATGCCTGCTGACTCTCTGCACTGTGCCTTGGTAGTGGGAAGGCAGCAAAATTGGCATTGGAAATGGATCGGTTCTGAGAAGTGAGGAGGATTACAACCACCTGAAAAAGTCAACAAAATGTTGTCAGCATTATTTTTGAAAGAAGTGTATTCTCCCACTTAGCCAAATTTTTTTCTCTGAAGTAGCTGAATTTTCTGGAATAATAATAATAATAATAATAATTATATATTTTAAAAAATTTTTAAAAACCCAAACTTCAAAACTCGCAAGCATTTAGAGGTGGAGGTGTTGTCCTTGGCACTGTGTGGAAGTGGTGTTTAGGCAGCCTCGCCTGCCTCCGTGGGTGGCTGTTGTATGGCACTGGATATCCACGGAGCCCCTCATGGCGAAGAGGCTGCTACAAGGAGCAGCTCAGATGTGAAGCCTGCTTTGCTGGCTGCAGGAGTGTGTTCCTGGTAGTGTCTCTGAATCCTGTTTCCTTTCACAGGTGAAATCTTTCAGTGTCAGGGGAGCTTTTCAGGAAAAAGCCAAGCAAAGCAAACCCCAAGGGTCCTGGCAGCTCTGCCGAAGGGCACGTCCAGGCAGTGCTGGAGGTGAGACTGGCCTGCCTGGGCAGCAGCTGCTTGTCTGCCTGATCTTCTCCAGGAATGGCATTCTGCTCCTCACCTTTCCAGACAAAATGCTTTCAGAGCTCCCTCTGAGCTTCCCGGGAAAAGCTATCATTTGGCCTAAGTGCTTACTTAATGGATATTTAATTATTCTGCTCTAATTTGGGTCTGAAAAACATATTGAAAAAAAACAAAACAAAAACCAAAACCAAACCTGTAATGAGCTGTTTTAGAGCAGGATTTGTAGTTTCCTAGGCTGATCTGTGTCTCATACTTGAATCCTGAGTAGTACGTTTACCTGGAGATTTATTTTGAAAACGCTTTCTGTGTAGATCTAAACAGGACTTTTGAGCATTTGGCATTAGTTCAAAACACCTTGTGCTGTTCAATCCTCCTAGAATTCCCAGAAGGAGATAGCGAGCTGTCGTTGCTGTGCTGTCTCTCAGAGAAGCTGACCACTTATTGGCCCAATGAGCACTGAATTAATCTGGAGGATTGCCTATCAGGAGCTTGCCAAAATGCTCCATAAAACAGTCTCACAGCAAAATAAAATGCCAGGAAAACAATAAAATCGAAGAACACCAGTTGTAATGCTCAGTAATTAGATCCTTTAGAAGGATCTAAAGGATCCTCTCTGGTGGGAGCAGAAGAGCTCCTTTGTGGTTTTTATGTTGTTTTTGTTGGTTTTATGCAGCAGGGATATTAGGTGACTAAAGGAATGTTCCTGTTGTCCAGACTGTGGATTTGTTGTTTAACCCAGCTCTAGTGTGTATGCAGTAGCACTTCGGAATGTCCATCAAATTCACTTCTTCCTGTTAGCTGTCAAGTGCTTAAACCCAAAATGTAAATAAATATACCTCCATCTTATTTATATGTCATTTGGTTAAATATTTTTGGGGTTGTCTTCTTTCTTAGTTTCTTCCAAAAACACCTGCAAAGGCCTCATTTTCTCTCACTGGCTTTTATGACTCATTTCATGGAGATACTTCTGTGCTGAGCTCTACGAAGTTGAGCTGTCTCAACAGCAACATTGTGATCAGAAGTGTGGCTGTGTTGAAGGACATCCCATTTTTCCTGTTTCATGTTTATTCTCTCTTTGGACTTCCACAAGTCCTGTTTACAGGCAGAAACAGGATTTCCTTGCTTTCCAATATGGCATGATGTCAGGAAAAACACTGCCTTTTTTTCTGCTTACCTTGACCACTAATAAATACCACCCAAATTACAATCCATGTTCAGTGTTTAGCTGATGCTTTTCATCAAAGTACAGAAATCAAATGCAGCTGCTTATCAAGAAGAATTCTAATTTTTTTTTTGGGTTCACACAAGCACAGCAATATTGACTGCACTCTGTTTAGTCTTCTGCTGACCTCTTGCAAACAGCTTGTAGATTCCTAAGGATTTTCTTCACCTTTTTTTTCACTTAGATCATTAAAGCCAGGGATGGCTACAAACCAGATATGCTGCAAGCAGATCCCGTGCTTATTTCCATGTGCAGCTCTGCCGATGTATCACCATCTTCACTCATCCTATCTTTTCACCTCCTTGCTCTTTTTAGAAAATGGAATACCAGTTAGTGTATACATGGTGACTAGGGTGAAATAATACAGCGTTTCTAGCCTATGAAATCTGTAGAGGCCAAAGACTGCTCCAGTCGTTGCTGTAGTGTTCTCTCTGAAGTGGAGATGAGATTCAAGCCTGATCAAACCAGTTCTGAAGTCCACAGGACTCCCAGCAGTTTCGGCAGGATTTGAACTGGCATCACGAAACTGTGAACACCTGCCAACAACAGAGATTGAATCAGAAGGTGAATCAAATCATCATTATTCCTTTGGGTTACACCATTGCTCAGGTAAAGAAAGTCGGGAATAACTGTACTACAGTTCCCTTACTGCAGAAGAAATTAGCGAATCATTTCACTAACCTACAGGAGAGGAGTGACTCTAGGTCCTACGCAGAGCTGTGAGAAAGAGAGTAAAAAGCAAGGAAGAAACCAAGAGGTGCTAAGTAGATTAAAGGCGATTCAGTCCTGAGGAATATACTTGTAGAGCAATTACACAGCCTACTACTCCCAAATGCTACTAATGACTGTTATGAGCAGAGCTATAAACAGGTGATGCTCTTCATTTTGGCACAGAAGAGAGCCTGATAGTGATGGGGTGAAGAAACTGTACTGCAGTGATAAATAAGCCTGGATGCGCAGAAAAAGAGCAGTGATGTGACAGCAACAGTGTGGCTTGTGTACACAGTGGATGTTTCTCACCCTGAAAGTGCCAGCAGAGCATATAGAGCTCTGAGAGAAGCAGGTTCTTCCACTTTCACACCGCTATTGCCCTGTAAACATTTCATTCATCTCTGAAGTGCAACTTGCAGATTAGACTTCCACTCATTGTGTTCTTGATAGCATTTGGTCTTAAATGGCTAATAACATAGGACTGCTATTTCAGGTGCCTCCACGTGAAATCTGATGCTGAGTGCCCCAGAAAAAAAAATTAACCATTTGTGACAGGAATGGGATCAAATTGGCTGCTTTGGGGAAGATGTATTTGCCTACATATGCCCACTGTGTGTCTGTGTTAGGTGCTGGTCTCAGCATTTGAACAGAGAAGCAAGAGGAGGAATGGAAATACTGGTGACAGTAAAAGCAGAAATTATAACTGTGCTTTGAAGTGGTCCTTTTGGTAATATTCTTGTTCAGATAATAAAGGATTTTGTTCCCTGAGGTAACCGGAAAATGGTTTTTGAGCGCCTTAATGGCGCCGTCTGAGTAAATCTTGATAGCAGGTAACTTTTCTCAAATGGCAATATATTCATCATCTCCATGCTACACCCATCCTTCCCGAGCAGCTCTCACTTCTCCCCTGACCTAGACCCTGCAATGTCGCCTTCCAGACTGTGAATCACTCATCTCTCTCCCTTGTGCCCCCACCAAATGTTATCATCACACCCGCTTGAACCCTGACATTTGATTTGTGTAAGCTACGATCGCTGCATGTCTCAGGCTGACATTTTATTCAGATTCCTCTTCTGAAGTAAACTCAGGGAAAACACAGCAACATATTTCATTTCCACAGAATGGCAAACTGTCTCACCATAAAAGCGAACCCAGTAAAAAGTTTGGAAGTTTTTTTCATAGCTAAATAGCCTTTTTCTATTGGAACTAGAAAAAAACATGTTTGGGTTTTTTTTCTTTTTGGCTTAGAAAACAATGTAATACCACCAATGTATGTATATTCAAAATTTGTGTGCACAAATACACATGCATTTTGTAAATACGTTTTCCTAAGCTATCCTTGAAAGCGGCTGCTGTGACCCCACTCCTTGCTTGCTATACCCAAGGGAGGCAGCATTGATTTTCTTCTCTGAGTTTTGCAGGCTTTAATGAAAGCAAGGGAGAGGCTTGTGCCTACATTGCAATTTACTTTAATGTATGGGCAGTCTTTCAGACCTTTGTTGTTGGGACTATTCATGTGCTTAAGTGTTTTGCTGGATTGAAGCCACAGAGCAGTTAGCAAATTAGTGCACATACCAGGGTATAGCATTCTATTTCTTCTTTCCAGACAGTTTGCATTTCCAGTATTTGTATAGGATGTAGAGTGACAAGCAGCCCGTTTTGCTTTATTTATGAAGTTGTATGTCAAAAAATTGGATGTCTTCTCAGCAGTTAGTATTTCTACGTTGCTTTCTGATAGATGATCTTCCCCTTTTCTTCCCATCCAAACTCCATTCCCTACAGAAAAAAGTGTACGTGGTGGCCATTGTTACCATACTTTCTTTTCTTCTGTGAAAGTAGCATTGCATGCGTGGTTTTTCCTTGTGGTGTGTTCCAGAGAGTGTTAGAAACAAAATTTAGCTGCCGAATAATTAGAGTGATAGTGACAACAGGTATTCACTGCAGGCTGACAGAGGCTTCTGTGAAAGCATTTGCCTAATTCTGTGCTTCCAGCTTGGAGTTTGGGAGAGTAGTCGGGCATCTCCTTTGGAATGAAATTTGGACAGTGGCATTTGAATTGGAAAAACACATGTTTCTACACAACTTTTTAGGCAACAGATGTGTTCTCACTTTGCTAAATTACCTGTGAGAAGTATCTATATTGATACTTCTTTAGTAGCAAATTGGCCAGGCAAGCTGAGGGTCTTCACTCTCCCACTGGCACTGCTTTTTGTGGTGTGTGCTTTCAGTCACCAGCCCATTTATTCCACAGCTGTGTTGCATCTTGCTTTCCACTTCTTATTAATATTTGGTGGCTTTCTCAGAGCAAGGTCATGCCCCAGTAGAGCCAAAAGCACCAGAATTCTACCTTGCAGAAAGCGGGGCTGCTGAGTGCATCTTACCTTGCGTGTTGACACTATTTCCTGGCAGTCTAGGCCTTTTTCTGTCCTGCATTATGGTGCTGTCTCCATGCTTGGTCGCATTAACTTTTAATTCCTGTGCAGACCAGTAAACAAGAAGTTATTTTAAGGCATGGCTATGTATTGTTTGCTCATGGTGCAGCTTCTGAGGTAGTTACCTGTTTTTTTGATAGAGCACCTTTCATCCTGAAATATCCCAGGGTGCTTTAGAGATGTGATCCTAGGAAATGACATTAACCCATTACCTCTGGACAGAGATGCTTGAATTTATGGACACTATGGGATGTACATACAGCACAGGCTGGCTTTCACTGGAACAACAAACTGTGATGCTCCCAGTAGTGATGAACGCTGCAATCAGATGAAGAGAATGAGGAGCTAGGGCTTGTTTTCCCTTCAGCACCTCCGTGGAGAACAACTGGAACTCATCAAGTAAGAGGGGATAGAAACAGGTGGAGGCACAAGCCTCCAAAACCAAAACAAGGTTTGTTGTTGTAGAGAGTGGAAATGCTGACATGCAACCAGGGTCAAAGAGTCAGCAGCAGGTAGATTATTCCTTGAAGAGGGAGAAGCTCTGTATAAGAGAGAAATAAGGAAAGAGGGGTTTGTAGAGAAAGCAAAGGTGCAGGTGGTGACTACTCTGTAGGTAAAGAGAAGAAAACTGGAGTGGTAACTTGCAAGGGATGTAGTGACAGAACAAATCTGGCAAGGCAATAGCTGTTGGCCAACGTTACATTAATTTGGGAGCTGGACAGAGGGATCCTGATTGTTTCCGTCCAACTAGAGATAAGTTATGGTTCTATGATTAGGGAAGCTATCAAGAAAACCCAACAAAAAGAACACCACCTCAGGAAGATATAACTAGCCTGGGATCAGAGAATGACGGAAGAGAATGGGATGAGTGATGTTAAAGAAATAGAAGGAGGGGAAGGAAAAATTCCAGATCCTTGCTTGGAAGTCTCCCTTGCATTATCTTCCCTTTCCCTACGTAAGAAGATGCCGGTAGTTCCACTGCCTCTGTGGGTTAGCATGTCCTTTTCTTGTGTACCGCAGGGCTCTGAGCAAAGCTCCACTGAGATGAGACAATGAAGAGACAGGTTCTGGGCAGTGCACATACTTGAGCAGCTGGGCAAGAGACCCTCCACTGTACTAGAGGATACTTTAAAGAAAACATTTGCAATTTTTTTATTTCCAGGGACCCACAAGATGCATCAGATTAGTTTGGTGAGCTCTCCTACCTTCACTGGGACATAGAAGGGAATGACTTCTGTCCTGGAAAGTTAGCATAAATCTCTTGGGAGAGGGATGAGTAGTTCAAATTTTTTCTTTTAAATTGCTGTAAACAGCCTCAGTAAAAAGTAATTAGTGGTAAATGTGTTGTATTGTATGTAGTACAGTGCTCTGGGTTTGTTTAGCTACTGAAAAGTAAGTGGGAAGTGCGAAAGAAAACATATCTGGGCAGAGTGAAATCTCTCTGTACTTACAGAAAGTGTATTGTCATATGCTGATTCAAAAAAGTGTAAATCCCTTCACATACCAGTTTCATTCTGAGAATCCTGGAGCTTTCTGAAGATGCGTTGATGTCAAGCATGTAGGGAATAGGTGGTAGAGAGGAGTTACTGCCTGACACAGTGTAAGCACATGGCAACATTTACAGGATCATTAAACTCTGCATGGGATGGGTCATTTGCTGAGGTTACTTTTTGCTCCTCATGTTCTCAACGGGCCTTGGTTGGCAGTGCCATTATGACCAACGGGTCTCAGGCTAGCACAGCTGGTGCCCTTTGGTTTGGAGTCTCTGATTATAAGTAAATGGATTTATTCTGGGATGCTATGAGGGAAGAGGACTTACTGCTGCTTTCCAACTCTATGGAAAACATAGCCATGCTGCCTTTAGCTGTTCCTGCCAGAAGAATACAGTGACTGTGTGTAGCACCCTCCTGTGGTGTCTTGTGGCTTTTACTGCTACTTTCATTTTCTCCTCTGCTCTCTCTTTACCAAAGTTAGTGTCTTCATACTCACTAGTTGTAGCCAAGACTGAGGACAGAAAGGTCTACCATAATGAGCAATTCACGTGATGCTGTCAGCTTTCCTCATGGGTCTTATTCTTATTTCTGGATACTACCACATCTTTTCCCAATTCTGCTTGAAATCATTATTTTTAAAATATTTCTTACTTAATCTTTGAGTTTCTGAATGTGTTTAGTCTCATGTTAAGAAGGTAATTGAAAGAATGAGAAATATTTTGAAAACATCATATGAGTAAGTGCCCTTCATCGCATCTTTCAAAATTCCTCATTCTTATTTGCTGGTGGCATCCCTTTTCCTCCATTTCTGACCCCTTGTCAGAGCAAGAAGTTGTTAGTCACGCTGAATTAAGTTTAAAGTCCTCATATGGAAGCATTCACCTGAATGGTTCCATTTACTCCAAGAGCTGAACGTTCACAGGGTGCAGTTGGAGCAGCATTAGTCTGCTGTGATGCTACTCCATTCCATGCACGCTGCTGTATCCTAATTATTTTCATGTATAAACACTGCAGTATCACCCTGCATCATCAGTAGAAGTTATTTCTGTTGCACACAGCTTGTTTGCGTTCTCACGGCTTCCACGTGATGTGTGTACAGGATCTCATCATTCATCTCCCCTTCTTCCATTCACCTCCAGGAATGATGTGTCTCTGCCATAAACCAGCTTTACCTCAGAATTACACCTTAATAAAGAAGTGATGTTTTTGGTTTTTTTTTTTTTTAGTTAGGTCATTCACACTGAGGACTTTATAATTCCTTTGAAGATGATTAGAAACTGGGTGTAGGAAGTCTTTTAAGATAAGCATCAAAAATTTGATGACACTTCAGTGGCAAGGCAACGTAGAAAATTGGGGTGACGTCCGATTGCCTAATCTAGGTGAAGCACTGCAGTTTTTTGCAGTGTAACAGCAGCATTCTGAAGCACTGGAGGTTTGGAGCCTGGGTGTGTCACCTTGCTCTGGTCCCACTGAAAGAGGATAACATCAAGAATTACTGCAGCCAGGCTCAGTGGCCATTCTCCTTTTTAGACACGAGATACGGAAGTTGCTAATTGTGAACTTTGCTGTGTTAGGGTTTACTTGGCAAGGAATGCAAGAGGCTCCTTCAGCTGTGGATAGATATGACCGATTAATATTTGACCAAAAGAGCCTGCAGAGTGTCTGCAAGCTGGTCAGAATCCTGTGTCCATCTGCATCATTTGCTGTGGATCACCATTAGTCCCATTTTTTCATGATGATACTTTTAGAGGCACAGCTGAAGTGCAGCAGAGGTATAACAGACTGCTTCTGTTTAAGCCTTTGGTTCCTTCCAATGCAGAATTTTTTATTATTATTATTTTTTCTTTTCTTTTTTTTTCCCTTTTTTTTTTTTAAATGGATAAGGTCTGCTACCTCCGTAATCAAAACAGACACTATTTTATGTGGGTTTGGAAAACAGCCATACCAAAATTAGGTTGAACTGATAGGTTTTAGACTCTTATCTGTGAGAGAATGTTGCTCCTTTTGTGTAATATTAAATTGCTGCTACATGTCTCTGTAGAAACAAGAATGGTTAGATGGGTGATGGAAGATAGGCTGACAGAAAAGCACTAATTAAATACTGTTTTGCAAAGCCCTCATTGAAATTCATAGCTTGGTACCTTTGGGGACTTGAAAGCAGGGGAGATGGAAAGATTTCAATTAAAAAGGTATTTGTATAGTTCTTTGTGAAGCCAATCATTGCCTTTTTCATATAAAGCAGGTAAGTATCTAATACGCTTTACAAACATCAAATATCTTGCCTTGAAACAATGAGTGTCTTAATAGGTCTCAGAGCAAGATACTTTGAAATAAAACAAAAATCCCATAGACCTAAAATTTTATTCAAATTAAAGCTCTGCAGGTTTTTGCTAGCACAATAGCAGTCTTATGTAATTTCTACATTGACTGATTAGAAAATTTGAAAGGAAAAATACACATGCAAGAAGAAATAATGTTTTTTAATAACTAGTTATTTGTGTTTAGCTACAGTTGTAGTTGCCATTTACAGATTTTTAATGTACATGATGATTGCTTTATTCTTGCAATACTTTTAGATTCTTTTCTAATTCCAGGGATTTCAGTAGCGTGAATCCCTCACCGAATTGGTGTCTGGGCAGCAAATAACAGAAATATAGAAATTTATGGCTGCAAAAGATCCCCAAGGCCATCAGCTGAAGTCAGTTGCAAGAGATACACAGTTCAAAAGGGTTCAGAGAACATGTATTCCAGATGCAACTAAATACCACGAGCCACAAAACGCTTGTCAGCAAAACAAACTCAAAACTTACAGTAGAACCACAAAAGCCGCAACTGTAATTTACCCCAGTAAGAAAAATGCAAAAATCCAGGCCATTGCCAGGTCCCTAGATCCTTGAAGTCGCAGGGAACATAAATGAAATTCGCAGATAGCCCTAGAGTTCTGTGTCCAGTTACAAGAGACAGCAGGTTCAGAAAGATCGCTCTCAGACTGATTTCAAATAAGAATTTCCCTTGTTCCTGAATTTCCCGGTCAGAATATGAGGAGAGCGTAGCGACAGACAAACATTGGCAGGTGCTTCGAACGGCTGCTCTAAGAGCTGCAGAGCCCACCTTGTCTGAGCAGTGTTCTTCACCTTCCATCCTCTTACCCAGCCGTGAGCTCCGTCTCACTCCCGCGCAGCCAAGCAAGGCCGCGGGTTTTACACCACCCCTCGGGGAATCCCTGGTGCAAGTGCGGACGGTGGGATTCAGAGCAAAGTGCCCGAGCAGGGGGGAGCCAAGGCAGCTTTGCAGAGTTGTTTGGATCTCGTTAGATCTCATGCAACGCTCGAAATGGTGTCTCAAAGCCACGAAGTTTTCACCCTGTGAATCTCTAGAGCGTTGGCTTTGAATGCACAGGGTTTCTTGGCAGGAGCACAAACGGCGGCGTGTTCAATCAGTGCCCTTTCAAGGCAAAATTGCTCGTGAATTTAATCATTTTTGCTGTGTCTAGGTTTGTGGGGGCATCCATGGTGACACATGAACCTCTAATGGCTGCATCACTGGAAGCAGCAGAGCACTTAACAGGCTCTGCAATAAACACAAGTGCCAAAAGATGGGCCATTCTGATAAGGCAAATTCTACCTCCCTTATTGAGTGACAGGAGGATGTAACAGAATGCCTCATTTGAAATAAATTCTTTTACCTAATACCACCCCCCCAAGGTCGGCTCATCAACTCCTTTATTTTTTTTTTCCCCAGAAGTTGCCTTAACTTTCAGCTTGAGCCACGAGCCCATCCATCTAGTGAAGCGCTTTCCTGATTGTGTTTCTGCAGATTTCTTATGTAGAATTGCATGGTTTATGTCCATAAAGAAACTTCATTGTGGCTTTCTCTCATGGAGCATGATTCAGGAGTCAGAAAATAACTGTGGTTTAGGGCCTGTTTGTTGTCTCGTGGTCAGTGGAAAGCTTTCTCCCTACTCATGCCCACACGCTACCACAATAAACCTTGCACAGTTGCACGAGCATAATTTCCCTGTGAACAGCAATAACAATAGCATTTGAATAATAACCACAAATGGTACCAAGAGTAACAGGTAATAACAATAAATATCACTTCATTTTTTTTATACCTATGACTGCATTTTATTTTAAAGCAACATCTACTTGAAAAGCTCAGATGCTTAGGCTCGCATTTTTCAGTTATGAGATATTCTTCATTTTCTTTTTAACAAGTTCTGTGCATAACTTGAATTAAAACATATAGTTTGATTATTTTGATTATTTTTTTTCACTTTTGGCCATTCATTCTAGTTTTACACAGGTTTAAATATAGTAAGAACATAGTCTGCCAGTGGCAAAGCTTGTGCATTTTACACTTCGAAAAAGCACATAACTATCACTTAGGTGATGAATATTTTAGCAGAGGAGCTGGCATTGAACAAGATGATGCTATTTTCCTTTTATACCACTGAGGTCTAAAAAAAGTTGCATCGCTGTGGTAATTGCAGGACGGGTGGTGAAAATCTCTAATGCAGTGCATTTGTTTTGTGGATGGCACTGTGGCCGAAAAGTATATTTAGGTAGCACTGGTGAAGGGCTTGTGGAAAAGTAGTATTAATTTGTATTACAATAGCTTTTAGGTCTGGGTCTATTGTGTCAACTGCTATACAGAGAGAGAGAGACTGAGAGGTTGAGACTCTCCATTCAGCCAGACAAAAGATGTGTATCCCTACTTTACAGGCAAGGAAGCATGGTATTCAGTGGGCTCCCTAGAGAGAGAATGCTGCCTCCTGATTCCTAACCCACTAGATTCCTAGCCTTCACTAACTGTGTTGGGCAAGATCTCACAGACAAACTGTTCATTAGTTGAAAAATCATGTTTATATAATCTGGACTGATAAGCAAATTCGCAGAGAAATCAGAAAACTTTCTCAGAGAAGCAGTAATTTGAGATAAATACACCTACTTTTTTTTTTAGATGTTAGAGGGAAAAGGGTTTAAAATATCTGCAGATTAAAAAATGTATTTTCACTGCCTTTAAAAGAAATTGTTGATGCTTCATTTTGCCAAGCAAACTGCAAAAATATCCACTGAACCTAAAAGAAACAAAACCCAGAAGTGTTTTAGCCTTGATGCACAGAGCCGTCCTCCCCTATGGATATGATGGAAAGAGTTTCTCTGGAGCTTTAACATTCGTGCTCAAGTCAATAATAGGAATGACTGTGAACTCTAATGAAGCTGTGATTCAGAGCACTTGAGTTCTGCACATCTCCAGAACACCCTGGAACACTGGTATTAGATGCCTAAAGTAAATAGTGCAGATACATCCTTTTGCCCTTGAATTTGATGGGAATTCAGTGCTGCAACTTAATGTCAAGAGCTGGGAACATAAACTTTCTTCCACTTGAAAAAGAAACCAGTGAAATCCTATTATAGGTCTACTAAGGCAGCCTGGAGCAGGATACATTTGTCTCAGTGGCAATTAAACCCCCCCTAAGTAAACTGAAAAGAAATTCGCCCTTTAAATTATGAAACAAAACTCCATTGCAACCCAAATTTTATTTTAAATGGTAAAAATTGGTTTAAAGGTGTCTTAAACCCTTGCAAATTAGCCTTTTATAAAAAAGTATCCGCTGGTATTTTCAAATACACGTATCTAACTTTGCATTCTGTACTATGAGGCTTGTCCACCCTTAACGATCTAGGAAAGTGGTTTGTTATCAATCAGAAAACTGTTGGGTGAGAGTAAACGGGATTCAAATATGCGAGTGTGTGAATGCCAATTTATTTCTGTGGAATTAGCAGCAGAAAAGCTAAAAAGAATAGCACTTAAGAAATGTCTCATGTGCCTTATGAGTAAAATAATTTCTTCATTATCCAGGAGAAGTGTGGAATGGTATCATCTGTTAATAATGGGGAAAAAACAGAATATGTGGGCCACAGGGAACATGCCAGAGGGACTCTTCTTAGATAACAAGAACAGTGGTACTTGATCAGAGTACATGCCTGTCTTGCTGTAATAGCTGTCTCCAGTAATAGCCTTAAGTACCTAGGGAAGAGGAAAAGCAGGGCAGGCACACGTGATATTTCCTTGCACTGTTTCCAGCTCAGGGGGATTTCCCAAGCCTGGTGTGGTTCGTCTGCTTTGTAGCCATTAGTGGATCCCTCTTACACACACTCTTCTTGTCTACCTTGAATGCACGCAGGCACTTTAAAAGGAGCCCTTCAGGCCCGTAGCCTCTTGTCTCAAGAACTGCCACATCCTGTTTGTCTCATCCTGCCTCCTGCTCCCTCCATTTGGTGGCCTCTTGTTCCCAGGGGGGCGAGAGAAAGAGAACTGGAGCAAGCTGTTGGTTTGTGTGTACTCTCACACGTTCTTCCTCCATGATACCTGCACAGCCCCTTCTATTCCAATCTTGCTGCATCCATCTGGCCCAGCCTTGGCATGGGCAGCCCATGGCTGGAACAGGTCAGCAAACCTGGGGGCAGGCAGGAGGTGCAGAGCCCTTCACACTGATGTCTGTCGGAGAGCCACGAGAAATAGTGGGAGTAGTGCTTGAAGATTCCATGGTATTATGTGTTTGAAAGTGTAGTGAGGGAAACACACAAAATGTGAAGCGTAAGAGAGATTTCCGAATATTTAAAGCGGGGCTTGTTTAGTAAAAGCATCAAAATACGTTTCAAAGTAAATATTGAATGTAGCTGAAAAAATATTTCTGTGACTATCTTTCCCTCTGTCCAAATAGACTAATTGACAGAAAGTTCTGTTTCATGTAGGTGGGTTGCTGTTAAGCCACTGTTAGGAAGAATTACTTGTGTTGCACTTGGTGGGACAAAAAGTTCAGTTTTTCTCCCTGACTTGAAAGATTCAGTGATGGTTTCTGTGCAATGACAGGGGAGCAGGCAGACCTACTGCTTTGGCCCTCTCTCTGTCTGTGCAGCTGGTAATTCTCCCTTCCAACGTGCTGTGCTGCCTGACAATTGCATATCTGGTGTTAGGGTCTTATTTGCAATAGCAGCACACCATTTTTTGCAATGTACTTTACAGTTCTGTTGCTTTCCTGGGACATTAAGTGGGTACAGGTGTGAGGTGAGGCAAGAGGAAGCAGACTCGGTATCAAAGCTTCAGCACTGTGCTGAGATGAGGTGGAAAAAACAAGTAGCAGGCTTGTCAGCTGTGTCAGGATGTCTGAATAGGAGGGATGGAAATGTGTTGTCCAAACAGATGCATTGGGGTGTTGATCAATCCCTTTTTGAATTACAGAAATAAATTTCAATTATCCTTTTTTTATCCTGGGCTGCAAACTTTTAGAAGCATACTTACTTTTACTCCATAAAGATAATTTGATGTGACATCAGTGGGGTTCTTTGGTCAAAGATAGCAGAGCTGTCTTTCTGTGAAATAAAATCGTAGGATGGAAAATGAATGGAGCCATGTTCTGCAGGGAGTAGTAGCTTGTGTTACAGAGTATCAGTGCCTCTGTCATGGCCCTACTCAGTTCTGAAGAAAGGAATTATAGAAGTGAACTGAAAAATAAAAAATTAAAATAGCCACTTTCTTTTTTTTTTTAAGAATCTCATCTGAGGTGTATATTTCTGAGCAAATAAAAACAGTTACAGGATTAATCCAACACTACTGCTATCAGGGCATCTGTATGTTGAATTTAGCAGGACTAAACACATAACCACTGAGGTTTTTGTTTAGTTTCCAAGAGTTTTTCTACTCATGCTATTCTACTGGGGGGTGTTGATTTAGTTAGGTGGAATAGGTTACAATGAACTATTACACGATGAGTTATCTATTTTTAAAGCAACAGATTTCACAAATGACATAAATTTTTTTGCAAATAACTCGTTTTTTGGTACCACTTGCGTTATTTCCCCTGTTAGTCAGATCATGAAACAAGGCTGTGCTTCACAAATGTCAGCAGTGAAGTGAACTTCTGACTCCAGGAGGAACGAGTCTCTTGCAAGAGCTGTATTCTCAGCTGGCATTCTGGAGTAGCAGGTGTGTGTTCCTTAAGCAGACAGCATGGCCGTGATGCAAGGAAACTCTTCATCCTTAGCAGGGGAAAAGTCTGTTTTCTATGCATACCTAAGAAAGAATAAATTAAAATTTGAGTTGGAGACTGATGCAGATGCTCTTTGTCTGATGCAGGCCTTTTGACACAATCTCTGGTGTTACTGAACAGTTTTGTTAACAGCTTCAGGGAAAAAAAAGTGCAGTGGGGCTTCACATTGGAGCCTTTTGGGTTTCTGGTTTTCAGCAGTGACAGGTGTGCCTGCAAGTCTGGTTGGATACAGTCTGGCCTTAAACGGACTGATTTTCAGAAGGAGAGTGCTTAGTAATTTCTGACAATTTTACTCCTTAAGCAGAACCCAAAAGTTAGATCCTGGAATACTGACACATCCATTTCTGAGAGCTGGCCTAAATAAAAAAGGAGCTGATAAGTCACCGTCTCTCAGTCAATGGAAATACATCTCCTTACTAATGAATGCTGCATCAGACTCAACGTGCCTACAGCAAGTGAATTCCTACATCAAGAACAATTCACTTCGTTCCATGAAAAGGACAGGGAACATTTGTGTTTAGAAGAATAAGTCATACAAATATATAGAGGTCCAAACCATTTTCTAGTGCTCTCTGACTTTCCCTCCTGACTTTTATTATGTAATTTTCAAGGCTATTAGGTGTGACTCAACTTGCTTTCCCTTCCTTTGCAACCACCTTCCAATTACAAAAATAAGCTGAAGTGGATAACAGCTCTGGCCTTTTGCTCCCAGCACTCTGTTCCTACTCCAGTGTGTTGTTTTTATGGAATGACTTAGGTGGTCTCGGTTCACATCCCGGTTGACTGTAGACTGTATTATAAAATCACTGTGTACAGATTCAGTGGAATTGGCAGCCTCTGCTTGAAATAAATCCAGGGCCGAACAAGCATAAAGAATTAATTATTTCTTGCTTCTAGAGAGGGTCTCTTTGGGTCAGGGTTGAAAGCATTGGCAGGCCCGTGTAGGGAAGCTTCCACTCCAGCTGCCTGCATTGAAATTAGGCTCTCGATAAATAGAGGACTACAGTTTTCAGAACTGCCAACTCCTTAACCTTCATTAGCACAAATATTTGCTCAGGGTTTTATGAATGTTGTATTTTCAGTGTGTACTGTTATATTTCATTCCTAGAATGATCTCTTCAGGACAAAATATTAGGGAGTTGTCTTTTTCTTTAATGGACATGCAGCAGCAATAAGCAAGGTGTACGAGATTCTGCAATTTTCCCAGAGCAGTTTCTGTACATTTCTCAAAGCATTTCCTCTTGTCTATGGGTGTTGGGTTATATGGTAAAGAGGTAGCCTGAATTTTTCCTTCATAAAATAAGCAGGAGGCCCGCAGGGAGTCATAACTTGACTTCAAAAAACTGCTTTCTTAAGCCACTCCTTATGGCAAACTAGGAATCCCTGGAGAGATGGGTTAGTTTGTGGTCTTGGCAGGGTTTTCTTCTGGCCCACCAGGTCTGGTGCAAGCACAGGTAGTCCTAGGCATAAATAACTCTGATTTTAATGAAAAAGATTTATGTGGTCATAAAGGAAAAATTTCCCAGCGAGCCAGTTCTATACATACCTAAATACCTAGACACATATGTACAGAAAAATACTGTCATTTTTTCTAGTATTATTCCACCACACTGACAATAGAGATGACTTTAGACAAAGCTCTCACCGCCGTGTACGTTGCTGGAAGTTTCTAACTAGATGCACATAAATTAAGGAAAAAATTGGAAGTGAATATCACACAAATCGATATGGCATAGAAAAGAACCCTTCTTCCCCAGAACAACATTTTGGTTTTGGACAGCAGTTCTCCCTATTTCCTGGTTGGGAACCCAGTGCAGCATCGGGCGTAGGGAAGCGTGGATCTAGTACGTAAGTTAGGATGAACTTCTAAGTCTGACTTTCATCACCCCACAAGCAGAGTTGAGTGATAGGCAAGGGGCACTGGAGCTCTGGCAGCGTGAGGGCTCGCAGGAATGGGAGCTGACTGGAGTCAGATGTCAAAGCCCTCTCCGTCCTTTTTTGAAGCAAAATATAGAGGGGGTTTTAAATAGTGAAAACTTAGTTATATTGAAATTTCAACAAGTTTTGATATCGTGTTAAAGCCAAGGGTTTACCCAAGTGATGGAGTATTTCACAGTGGGATGCAGATATCTTACTAGAGCAGTAGGGCAGTCACAGCTGGGATCTCCTGATGGCAAAAGAAGCATGGGGATTGTCAGAAGACAGGGTTTTTTCAGACTGACTTGATAGACATGGAAAACAAAAATGTTGAAAGATAAATATGAACCGAGCACAATTGTTCCGTGTTTGACTAGATGCACTGAGGGAAACACTGGTTGTGGTGAGCAGGGGAATAAAGGATGATAAAATTGTTATCTCCAGTGGAGAGAAAAGAGGGATGGTGCTAATTGTTCTTCAGGTGATTCTGTTTCAGTATCTCCTCCACACAGCTAACTTGGTGTGTTTCATTACTTAATCTTTTTATGATAAAAGCACATTGCTAAGGTGACAAAAATACAGGTGACAAATGTCACCAGCATGAACTTATCAGTAACATAACAAATGGCTGAGATTTTTATCATAAAAATCCTCAGAATTAATTTTCTAATGCTTAAAAAAGATGTTTCACCAAACATAACGTAGTTCAGAGCTGCTGTGCTGAGAAATAGGTATCTTTGAGAAAGCAAAATCCAGCAATGCAAGACCCAATGTAACTTTGAAGCTTGAAACAAATGATCTTTAAAGAAGCCTTCCAATCTGTGTTATTCAATTATTTTGTGACAGCAAGACTTACTGTAATTGGTGTTCTGGTGGCATGATTAGTATGCAGGTAGACAGGTGTGTAAAGTGGTTGGGTTGTTTTGGAAGAGTGTTCTCTGGATCTAGATTGTGGTTGTAACCCTAGAGGAACCTCAAAACGAATGTATGTAATGAAGTCAAAAGATTGTGCTGGGCTTCTCAGTCCATATTTGTCTCTTTTCAGAGAAGTCCAGCACTGAGCTGGGGGGAGAAAAAGGTGTCCAAACTTTTTAAAAATTGTTTGGAGATGCCTAGCTTATGTAAGTGCTTCTAAAGATGCCCCTGAATGAACATGGAAAAAAATTGTCTCTGGCTGCATGATGCTAGAACTGTTCTCCAAGGACCTTGAAGCTCAAATCTCTGGCTCAGGAGTTAATTTCTTTACAAACTTTTGCAGTGGTGTCACCTCACACAATGATCAGTTTGTAGTTCAGAAGGGGATGTAAGGAGAGAAGGGAAAATTTATGAGTATGCGTTCTCCTCCTTTACATTTTTGGGCAAGGGTGCTATGTAAAGCTCTTTCCCACTCTACTTTATTTTATTTACAAAGCAAAACCAGCATACAAATTATTTTAAAACTCTCCCCAGTTGGCTTTTCTTTTTGCAGACTGCACAGCCTACATCTTAGATACTGCATCCCAGACAGCCATTCCTGTCACCTTTAAATCCAGAGGCAGTGAATCAGTCAGAACCCTTTTCTAGCCTTTGGGATGTTACAAGCATGTCATACTTTGACATCCTCGCATAAAAAAATGGAATTTCTTATATTTCAGTGGAATTCCCTGTATGTTAGTTCATGCCCATTGCCTCTTGTCCCATCACAGGGCATCGCTGAGTGTAGAGTCTGGCTCCATCTTCCTTACTTCCCCTTTACTATCAGGTGTTTATACACATTGATGAGATCCCCCTGAGCTTTCTGTTCTCGAGGCTGAATGATCCCAGCCGTGTTAGGTTCTCCTCACAGGCCGAGTACCCCATCCCCTAAATCATATTGATATCTCTTCACTGGATTCTGGTGTGTCTGTGTTGAGCACTAGGTGCACAAACAAAGAATAAACTCAAATTTCCAAGATTTTTGCTTCAAGATGCTATCTCCAGGCTAAAAGAAACACTGCCATATCCTGAAAGCAAATTTATATGGACTTGGACAAGCCAACCTTTGGAAGGAGTTGTCTCACACCCCCAAAAATTTTCCCTAATAATTACCAGAAAGACCATTTGTACTATCAGATGTGGAACTGGTTGCTTACAAAATTATAGCGTGTTTTCTGCTCGCTACCACTTTGTGAACAACTGTAATATTCCAATATTTCAAGCTAAGCCTATAAAGTAGACCTATTTCCATGGCCTTTTTTTCTCTACATTTTACTTTTGAATTCTTGTTTTCATTTCTGGTAGGCAGGTATTTTTAAATGGTTGCTAGAAAAAAATATATCATTTTTAGACCAAAATACCTTGGTTTATTTGGAAAAAAAAAGGTTAGGTGGATGTTTTTTATCCTTTTTAGTAGACTCATTGCAGGGATTCCTTCCCTAGTTACAGGTGGTAGGTACTGAAGGGTACTGAAAGGAAGTTGATATTGGTTGGTTTCAGTGGCCTAATTGTAATCCAGTGTTATCAGAAGTACTCTATCACACCTTGAATCTTGCAGTAGCAGAAAAGAAGAGTTTCCCCAGTAGTTACAGCTCAGAGCCTTCACTCATGAGATAAGGGCTGTTTGATTAATCCATTTTTCAGTCCCTATCTACACGCAGTACATAGCGTGTAGTAGCACTCAGGTGTGAATTCTTACTCACACACTCACCAAATACTTCTTTTCATCAATAATGCGTAATTCCAGCTTGAAATTTTCCGTTTCAGCAAAATGCTTTTGCCAGCAAATTATCTGAGTGAAATTCATTAAAAACATGCCTAAAAGGGAATGCAACATCCACGGTCATTTACTTTAAAATACAGACATACGTTGGGTATTAACAGCATTTTTAGAAATATCTGTTGCATTGTAGCTCGGGCCTTCCATCCTATGGAATTTTATAGCTGAGAACCAACATCTGCGTAGACCATACTGGCGATGATTCGTGGTAAGAACTGCACCATGTAATAGCAGGGTTTAGCCCTGAAAAACACCAGCAAATTACACAACTATCTCATCTTCTAAACCACGGAGCAGTTATATGGTAAATACTCAGGGATCCGATGGAGCGTAATTATCAGGTGAGCTGCAAAGACGTGTAATTATTGTGAAGCCCTACCTGCGATGTTCACTGGTGGAGTTACCACATAAGTCAAATACACTTCAGAGCTCTGTACTCATTCTGTCAGTGTAAAGTATTACCATTAGTTTTTGTCATGGATTTTCTCCCCGGATTCCCTTATTTGTTGAGTTTTCAGCTCAGGTTTCCCATTGCACCCTTATTGCAGCTGCCCAAAGGAAGGGCTCAGCCCACTTCTCGCATGGGAGAGCCCTGAGGGGAGGGTCAGAAACCTTCCATGCCATCCATCTTGCCTGTCCTCCACTTCCTGCAGCATGCAGGTAGTTTTAATCACTTTGTTTTCCTGGGTATCATATGCTTCTGGCCTGCAGTCCCTGTGGGCAGCAGCCAGCTGAGCCAGCAAACCTGACACCTTCAGCATTGCACTTCCAGCTTTGTACAGGGCAGCTCATGAAGAAAACCTACTTGGTCTAGTGAAGTGTGGTGCTAAAAGCTGAAGAAAAAGTTCTACATACCTCCAGAAAAAAAAAAGGCAACGGCTTGAAGAGATAATTGATGCCTGTATTTCTTGGTACTTGCATAGGCTGGTGTGAACACCTAAAGGTGAAGCACAACCATGGTATAAATTGTCACCAGTGGTCCTGGTGGCAGGGAAGACTAAGAACAGTAGGGTGAAAGTATTTGAAGTTGGGGAGGAAACGGTGGTAGACGCTCCAGATGTAGTTGTTGCACTTTTTGAATTAAATAGATGTCAGCTTTTCTGCTGTGTTTTGTAATTTGTATCTCTAGGTGCCAAGTCTTTTGCTAAGGGGCTTTTTTCCCTCAGTGTTTTACACTGCACAGGACAAGAACATCATAGTTTAACTGAAGCGAAGCAGAGTAGCCTGGATGCTGGACAGTTGTTTTGTTTATTTTGCTTTTTTTAAAAAAAACCACAACTATACTCCTTTGAAACAAATAATGTTTTCTTTGGTCATCCTGTACTAGGCTGTTGTTTTAGACACTTGAACACAGATGCATATACACTTTTTCTCGTCATAGGAATGTTCAGTCACATTTTGTCAAAATTATGTCCAAGTCTTTTTTGCCTCTTTATGGTATTAAAAATGTGTTAGATGACACGGACCTGTTGGAGCAGGTCCAGAGGGAGGCCACAAAAATGATCAGAGGGATGGAGCACCTCTCCTGTGAAGACAGGATGAGAGAGTTGGGGTTGTTCAGACTGGAGAAGAGAAGGCTCTGGGGAGACCTTATTGCAGCATTTCAGTACTTAAAAGGGTGGTTACAAGAAAAACACACTTTTTAGCAGGGTCTGTTGCAGTAGGACAAGAGGTAATGGTTATGAACTAATAGATTCAGACTAGATATGAGGAAGAATTTCTGTGTGTGAGACATAAAACTGCCGTGATAGAAGACTGTTCTCCAGCACAGTGAATAAATTCAATCCTCTTTCAAAATACATTCATCTGGCATCGTGTTGGCAAAGTTGTAGTCCACCAACAAACTCTCTTTAAAAGGGTGAGGGAATTGAGGCATAGGAACATTGTCACTGCATTAAATGTCACTAAGTGTCATTAGGTGTCCAGAAGTCAGATAAATTCTGACTTCTAGGGGAGTTTATTTCTTTCCCTTAACCATGCAGAGAGAAAAGAGAGACTGCATTACTTCTACAGACAGAAACTATTTGAGATGGATTGTAAAAATACAGACTTTCCACTTTCACATCCCTTAGTTTCTTTGGAGTTACTACTGTAATCCAAGTAGTCTCAAATTTGGGGTTGCTGTTTGTTCATGTAAAATGCAGTTGGTTTAGAGATTTCTGGGAAGCAATGTTTTTGCTGTGAGAGGTAGCAATTAAAATCACTGACTTAACTGTCCTTACTATGAAAACAATGCTATTTAATTTTCTTCAAACTTCTTTATTATGCTTGGAATCAGAGACTCGCAGAATGGCTCAGGCTGGAAGGGACCACAGAGGTTCATCTGGTCCAAGCCTCAAGCAGGGCCAGCCCAGAGCACAGGGCACAGGACTGTGTCCAGATAGTTCTGGAATATCCCCAGTGAGGAGACTCCACACCCTCTCTGGTCTCTGTTCAGGGCTTGGGCATTGCCCAGGGAAGAAGCTCTGCCTCATGTCCAGGTGGAACTTCCTGGGCATCAGTTCCTGCCTGTTAAAAAACTTCTGAAGATATTGAAAACAGTCATCCTTACAGAATCATTTTGTTTGGAAAAGACCTCCAAGACTATCGAGTCCAACCTATGGTTGATCCCCACCTTATCAACCAACCCAGAGCACTGAGTGCCACGTCCAGTCGTTCCTTGGGCACCTGCAGTGATGGGAATTCCCCCACCTCCCTGGGCAGCCCCTTCTAATGCCTGACAGCTCTTTCAGCGAAGAAATTCTTCCTGCTGTCCAACCTGAACCCGCCCTGACACAGCTTGGGGCCGTTTCCTCTCCTCCTGGATTGCAGGAGGTCTGTTCTGCTCCCCATCCCTGTCTGCCAGCTCAGGGTGCTGGTCACCCTGAGGATGCCTGGTGTTACTATTAAAGACTGAGGCAAAGAAGGCAGTAAGTACCTCAGCCTTTTCCTCATCTTTGGTTTCCCCCTGCGTCTGATAAGGGAGGGAGATTTTCCTTGGCTCTCCTTTTGTTGTTGATGTATTTATAAAAACACTTTTTATTAGCCTTCCCAATTAGAATCAATAAGCAACCTCAGCAATGCTAGAAAGCTCTGGCTGAATTAGGTATGTTTTCTGATTCGGGTTTTCTCTTTGACACTATTCCTGTAACATTGATTGCTTGTGTCACTGCGTGGCATAGGAATGCACATTAATTTATCCTTACTCCTAGAAAATGAAGTTTATCACTTGAGGCCTTTGGCCTTGTCTGAGAGGGTGAGAAATTACTTAACTTCCTCAGTTTTAAACTCTGAAAAGTTGTTACAGAACCAAAGAAGTCAATATTAAACTAAATAGAATACTTTCCTTTGGTAACAAATCTGTCCACGACTTGTTTGTCTTGAAAAGGTATCTGTGCAGAAGTGATCATTGAAAGGTGAGCTTTCACAATTTTTGCTGAATTAGCCATGCCAGGCTATCACAACCCCTGTTGTATAATTTTCAGTGACAACAACAAGAGTAATTTATCCAGAGTGACAATAAATGAATCTATTGTACATTCACAGTGAAGCAATAGCTGCAGGAATCATTCAACAAGTGGTTTGCTTCATCTTAGAAGCAGGAACCTGTATAATTTTCCATCCAAACAGGCAATCTCATTCAAGAGGTCCTTTCATACACTTTCCTCAGGGACTTCTTCTAGGATGGCTTGTCATCGAGGACTGTAAATTAATTTTCCAGTTTCGTTTTTGCTCTGACATTAGTGGCTTAGTTCAACCAAGTCAATCACAGTTTTCTGTTCAAATGGAGACCCCTTCCTAGCTAGTCCTTCTTTAAGGAAATTAAATGGTGGTTCTGTGCTGAGTAAAAAGATTGCCAGTGATTATTGTGTTGTACTGTCCCTTTTGGATCTGAAGGGTCTTGCAACATCGTGAATTCCATGCAAAGAGCAATGACTTCTAAATTATCAATCTAAGCTTGCTCAACATTTCGCCAAAAACCCCTCTTTGGTAGGAATGTATGTGCAAATGTCATCTTAGAAAAACACATTAGTGCAAAGCCTCTTACAAAGTACTATTTATTTTTAAGATTATGTGGGTTTACCTAACATTACTCTTAGATTCCTTATTATTTCCAAATTGCCATCAGTAAAACTTGCATGCAAGAGAGAAGACCTGGAAGACGAGAGTCGGGGTCAAAAGTAACAGCAACTCTCTCAGTACTTATGAAATCTGGCAGTTCCCATAGTGGAGGGAGAAAGTAGAGTGGCTGCCAGTAGGGTTTCATAACAGAAGGAAAATCTCTGTCCTTTTGCTCACTCTATGAAGTTGGGGATGGAAGTTCAGTGGCATCGTTGTGGAGCAGCATGTTATAAATCATGTGAAACAGCTTCCTAGTGCTGGGAATTTCGCTGTTCTTAGACTGGGGTGGGACATACCCTCGTTAGCAGATGTGCCAGACCTGTAAACCTGCACGTGTGCCTTGTGAAGGCGAGGTCATGAAAGCAGTTTCACAGAAGAACTGCAGTCACCGGGGAAGAGGAAAGGCTTCCTGGAGCAGCTCTGAGGAGCTTAGGGGTTGCTGTCCCAGTTTTGCTTTCTGGCACCTACCAGACCACTTGGCTGGTCTTCTTCATCACTTTTGGCAGAACAAGTTCTATGCAAAAAGAGAGCACTTCCAATCTGGTAAACACAACCCCTAAAGTATAATTGTGTTTTCTCCCTTGGCTGGCCAAGTGACGTAGGTGGAGCTCGTCGTGCGTATGTTGTGTTTAATTCAGATTATGGGACCCTGTAATTTTTAAGGATGTGGATTACCATCAAACCGGATTTTTAAATTTGAAGTCAGGCCCAAGTGTGTGTTCTTTGCTTCTTTGATTGTTTCAATGAGTGTAGAAAAAAGCCCAAACCCAACAATACAACATCTATTAAAATGACATGCAGCCCACACCCTGCGGGAACTTTCCAGGTCTACAAATAATTCCAAGTTATGGTAATAACACAGCCAGTTAGAAACATGTTGTTAAACCCGCAAAGAACTTCACTTCATGAGGACTCAAGAATGCTAAACTCATCCAGTGTCTTACCTGGGGCCTGAAACTCCCGTTTGTGTTGCAGGTTGTTTGCCCAGTACTTGGCTTCTATGCATACAGAGTTTCCAGTGTCATGCTTTGCTGGATATTGATAATGATGGCCCTTCTGCCAATGGCAGAGAGGAATGCTTATGTTTTTTCAGTCTGATGTCACCCCACAAGCAGCCTGGGCTCACAGAGCTGTGGTGAGAATGTAGTAGATGAAACCAAGCCTTCCCACAAAACTGTGTTAGAGATCTTGGAAAGCATACATATTGTCAAGCCAAGAGCTTTAGTGACATGCAAGCAATTGTCATGTCATGTCATTGAGGAACATGGGAAAACTCAGTGGCACACCCTTTTCTGGTGAGCCTGAGGGCTCTAGCCCATGACTGCTTCTGTCTGCTAGCCTTCCTACTTATTACTCCATTATCCCACTTTTTCACTGTTTTCTTCTGGGGTTTTTTTCCTGATTTTCTAGGTGCAAGGAATGTAGCTTACTGGTCTGTTCAGCACACTGCCTTCCCTATTCCATATCCACTCTAGATCACTTCCAGCGCTTCATCAAAAACAGCTTTGCTTTCCTTCCCTTTCTGGGACTTGCCTTTCCTTCTCCAGCATGGACTGTACCCTGTCTCCTGATTGCTCATGTGCTGAGTGCCAGCATCATTGCTCATGTTCCCTACAGGCCTCTGACTCAGTGACAATGACTGACTGTCCCTTCATGCCTGTCCAGCCTCCTTCAGCTCCTTATTTTGCCTCCAGGACCCAGCTCTCATCTGCTTTCTCCATCTGAGCAATGCCCACACACTTAACAGCTTTCATTTTTCTCTCAGCCAAGGATCTGGCAAGTTTCTTAGCAGAGATGTGTCACAAAAAGTCTGCTCTGTTACCTCCGTGGTGATGAAAGAGCAGCTGTAAGACATATTTGCTAGCTTTTGTTTTGCAGGTTGTGGTCAAAAAATGTGTCATCAAATCTTTTCAGTGCCATCTTTGAGAACATTTTAAAAATAATTTTGTGACCTAAGTGTAGGGCAAATACACCCATTCATGTGGAAATTGTGTTCATGTAGAGGTGCATGAATCCTTGCAGAGGCCATAAAAACCTGAAGTTTTAATCAGGTTATAGCATGATGTAGTTTGCTTTATTTTTGTGATAGTCCTGCCACAGTAAAAATTTTATGAATTCTAAATAGCCGCTATGGACTTTAGGGTTCATCTTCAGGTTACTTTTCAGCAAACATTCCTAAGATGGAAAGATCTTTCTCTTTTGAGAAGCACCATTAGTATTCAGAATCTATTAACATAGGGAAGTTTAATTTTTTTACATCATTCCTTCTGCTTCTGCCTTAAAAAATGGTACAATTGTACAGGATCAAATGGAGTAAATTCCATCTGAGGATTCAGGGGACAGAAAAAAAGAACGATTTAGGTAATGCCTGATTATTGTAAAGAATTTAATTTTTTTTGTTTAAATTACTGGTGAAGGAGAATAATATTGTAAGTACTGGCATATCTTTTAAAGTATCTCATCTCAGTAGCTTTCTTCTCTCTTCAGACTAAAAATTACAGAAGATTTTCTCAAAGATCTGCGTAAGAGCAGTATCCCATTGAAGTGACCCCTATGTATTGCATGCGTTCTGAGGTAACCTAAAAGCAATTAATGCTGAGTGTCCTTTCGGTCACAGAGTTCAGCAGAGTTAGGAAACTGTTGCTTAAAAAGACACATGTACACTTTTAATACTTACTTCATAAATTAAGCATATAAACTTCCAGTGGCCTTGAAATGATCTCAGAGGAGTTCAAGAGGCTTTTACCAATTCATCAAAACAATTGGTTTGTTTTGTTGACAGCCGTGCAGGAGTGTTGATCTGAGGGACTGGTAAACTGGGAAACAGCGTTCAGCTTTCAGCCTGTGGAGGCCAACTAGGAAATTACAAAAGCAGACATTTTCTTTCCAAGTCTCAGGCAAGTCAGAAGGGAAGGGAATCATAACATTTCCTTCCAGGAATTTGTCTTTTATTCCTTCGGCTTAAGAGATAAAGAGTGATGTTTGGATACCGAGAAACAGATTTCACTAATTGTTGTTTTCTGGGGAATTTGGTGAATAGCCCCCCAGATAAGCTGGGCTAGGCCATCAGCTGCCGTATTAAAGCCTTTCCACAGAGCTTTCTAAACAATTCCTAAATGTGTCGAAATCTAGAAAGAATGTGGAAGCTCTTTTTCCATTAAAGGGAACCCAGTCAGTGTCAGCATTTAAACTGAAGTGAATAGCGGAATACTTTAAAACATGGCAGAAGCTCTAAACAGAAAGGAAAAGAATGGGTTCCCGCCATCTCCATATGTTGCTCCTCTTTACTGGGTCACAATTCCTGCAGGATTTCCACAGTAACAAGTGGAGAGCTGAAGGAGCTATCCAAAATGAGCACGCTTTATCTCTCTCTTTAGAGGTAGAGAGAAAAGCAGTGAGAAATCAAAGGACAGTGTAAGACCATGTGTGCAGGAAAAGATTCAAGCATCTTGAATTCCCTTTCCTAACTAGCACAAACCTTCCATTGTAAATGTGGCCATATGGCTAACTTCTTGTCTTTTATTCGTAGACCACTCTAATTCAGCTCAGGAGCTTGGAATTGCATCATCCTTAGTAAATTCATGTTACTGCTTTAAATCTGATTGGTTTTCTGCTATGTATCTTTGCTGTCATTAACCCTACAAGCCCTTTGGTCTGGCTTTGTGGGACATACACATTCCTCATCTCCGACTCACATCGCTCCTTTCTTCCTTTCCTCCACACTTTTCTCTTGCACGTGTTCCTTTTACTACCTAGAGGCAAGGAGAAGGAAGCAGGAGGTTCTCCATCCCCACCTTCAGCCTCTGACCTTAGTGCAGGTATATAAAGAAAGGTCCAAAAGATACAAACGAGCCAGTGCACAGTACATTGACCTTTACTTTATGTAGGAAACACCCAGCAGCACGTTCAGGGCTCCCATTTGCCCGTCACCATCAGAGTCAGGACAAAAGTGTAATGTTTCAGAAGGGCTTCCTAGTTATTTGCTTATATGACTCTTAAAAGTCCCTGCAGTCAAATCTTGCTTTGGTAAAGGTTCCATTATTTATGAACTGACTTTGTGCAGGAACTCTATCTACCATCTTGCTTTGGCCATTGAGGTTTTAAACCGAACAGTGTTTTCCAACTGTTTGGTAACACATCTCGTGTTGAAATCCTGTTTCCCCCATTTGTACAGAATCAGAATAGCTTCCTGTTATTATGTGACTTAAAAAGCCCAAGTTTCCCACTATAGACAACTTTGACCTGCTGGCTTGAAATTTATATTGATTCTGTCACTAGTCTAGTTGCTTTTGTTATGAGTCTTTTAGGTGAATGAGCAGGGTTCTGTAAATTTAATTGCAGCAGATGTTTCTCTGGGTTTTCTCTCTCTCATTTCACTCTGGATTTTAGTTGTTTTTCCTTGGAAAGGTACATGAAAGGGAAATCCTTGTATAGTCAAATGTTTGTTTTACCATCTAAAGCTTGCAAAGGGTCCTTAGCCTGGGCTGATTTCTTCTTGAAGAGCTGTAATTATTCATGGAAAGGAAAAAAAAAGCCTTTGTCACTAATAGGCTTCTTGGTGCTTCTTGTAACAGTCTTTATTATTCCTTTCTACATAATTTTCTATTGATGAGGTGAATAAAGGCTTCCTCTGCTGTTGAGAAAGAAAAGGTAATTGTTCTTTTTTCACATTTACCAATGCTTGTTGCGTTCCTTATGTGTTTAAAGGACAAGGATGCAGAAAATGATGTTATTGATGGCATCACCATGGCAACAGTTCTTTGGAATAACACATTCTGGCATTGTTATTCTGCACACACAAAAAAAAGGGGACTTTCTTTTAAGCACAAACAGATTGTGCCCCTTTTAAATGCACCCATGAACTTTGCTTTTCTGAAGATTTACAGACTGGTTTGGGGCAGAAAGGATTCTGACATCATTTACCTCTCTGTGTACATCACATTATGGTGTAAAAAAAAAAAAAAAACACTTTGAAAAAGCCAATGGTTTAAAGAGACACAGTATGGGAAGGATACATAAACATTTCTTTGATCAGAAAGACAAAAAAAAAACTTGAAAGAATTTTGAAATTTATGAGCTCTAGCACCAGACTCACTAAATAATCAATCAAGAGTCAGAGGAAACTGGAGGACCCAAACACTCAGAGATTATTAAAGTAGTTGTTTAGTTATGACAGGACTCCAGATAACGTTGCTTTTACCCCAGACACTACACACATCTTAACACATTTTGATAGGAAATCGAATTGCTTTCTCACAAGGCAGTTTGCAAACATGTATTTTGGCTTTCATATTCGGTCTTCCATTGTCCTCGAGTATGTAAAATCCTGCTATATTAGCATTTAGAAGCGATAGCATTTTCTAAGGCACAGTATAATTTTATTCTTTTTGACTCCACTGCAGTTCTGAAATGGATTACTTTATTTCTCAGGGAGTCATCAGTGAAATATATCTGTGTTTTTGTAAGAAAGAAGAGGGGAATGTATTGAAATTTGGAACGTTTGAAATCCATTCTGCCCTCTGAGGTGCTTTTTCTGGCACCCAAGTGCACACCTTCCTGTTTGACTTCCCCAAGGAACAAACTATCTCCCGCATGCCAATGGTGCGTGGAAGTGGGCTGTACAAACCTTGGCACTTGAACACTTTGCACCTAAAAAGAACTCGTGTTGTGTGTAAATGTACCACTTGAATATACCCACAATCTTGTTTTTGAGAGAAACTGTGGCTCCAAATAGGCTGTTAAAAGTTTGGTTCTGAGTTTCATGGGACTTTTCTGGAAGTCGCCACGGCTGGTAGAAATCAGCTGCTTGGTTGTCAGACGATAACTTTGACCACTGGATTTTTCTGCTCTCAAAATCTCGATGAAGATGTGAAGCTCTGGGGACCATAGCACGGCCTGCAATTGGATGTTGCTTCACATTCAGCTTTCCAGAGGTGAAGTGACTCCCGAAAAACCGAACAGGAAGCTGGAAACTCTATTGCTTTATCCTTTATCTTTGACAAATGTAACCACCTTGGTGTTACATGGTCCTTTCTGCAGGGGGGCAGGTTGAGGAATTCCTTTACACCCCATTCAGTGGTTTCTTTTATTTTATAAGGAACAAAGTGACAGAATGAGCTTTAGATCTTGCTTATGTTCAGCCTTATTACGAAAATGATAATCCCGATGTAAGAATATTATTCCATCTGTGCTCTGTATTTACCTGGAGAAGAATGAACAGCCTTCATTCCTTGCACAACATATTTTTGAGTTTAAATCGGTTATATGTGCGTTAGTACATATAGAATCACATATAATTATTAATATTCATTGTACATAAAAATTGCTACATATATATAATGATACATACATCTATTACAGTACAGATTATATATAGATACATATACTATCATGTCATGTATCATTTTGCTAATTACATGATTTTGCAAGAGGTTTTGAAATTGCCTTGGGTAGAGTTTGGCGTGTGAAGAGTTCCTGCAAATCAAAGTGTTGCTGAAATATTTACTGTTATTCCATCTATCTGAATATACGCTATCTGTTTGAAAAAGTACCCTAGAAATATTTACCTTTAAAATATTTTATTAGAAATATTTCTAGAAACTAAGTCTGTCTCGTGTCAGTTGTGCAGATTGCAGAAGAAGGAAAAAATGGCTAGATTTTAGCTGGTTTTTTTTAATCCTATCCTCCCATCTCTTGCCTTACCTTTACACAAGTGTTACTATAGGGATTTAATTTTTGCTTAGAACTTGTTCAAAACCTTCTCATGAAACAGTAATGAAAAGCCATCATTTCAATTAATTTTTAAATTTATGTTTGTGAAAAGTGTCTGCTCTCTGAGATTATTTAAAGTCTTTTTATTGGAGACCTAAAAACTTTGCTACATCTTTGTGAGAAGTTTCACTTGGTAGAGGTGGTGAATATTTGATTCAATACTGAATTTTCCTGTGACCAGGAATGGAAAAAAACATTTTCTTGCCATTGTCTGATCTTGTGCTTTACAGTTTTCCCATGTTATGAACAGGTACTGAGAGAGAGACTTTAGAAAAGAGTGAGACCAATTTTCTTAGCTCTAGTATGCTAAGAGGCCCAAAGACTTCATACGAATATTTTTTTAAAAAGCCTGCAAGTTACTTATTCTTGTGCCAACTCAGGATTTCTTTGTGTTTCCCGAAGTCCTGCTGTTGTGGGAGAGTGTTTTGGGATCCCAGAGTGGGCTGGGGTGTGTCAGGGTGCTTGTACCACCACCCCTGCCCAGCTGAAGGTGTTTGAGCTTGTGGTGACATTGTCCTTCAGTGTCCCTGCTGCAGCACCACAGCTCTGGTGCTCAGGATACCCAAACTACTCGAGGTTTATTGGCTCCCACCAAGGCACCAAGAAACAGGAGAGCAGGGGTGAAGACTCAGATGCAGAGAGAAAGTGCATTTCTCTCCTCTGCCCCCTGCATGGCCTTGTCTGCCCTCGGGTCACCTCCATCTGCCAAGAGACATCGTGTGGCAGCCACTCCCCAAAAACCTCCCTTTTCTTTTGCTTTGCTTTGCCCTTTAAGGAATTGCTATTTCAAGACGAAGCAAAATGAAAAGCAGGTTGTATTATTGACTGTGTTTTGTTTCTCTTTCCTTTCTTGTCCTTTCCTTTTTCTTCCCTTGCCATTTATTCCCCTTTAACATCAGGTGCCAAGTCGATACTGGCAGAGGCTCACAGCTGATTCTGCCAGAGCAGCAGTGACACACAGGTTCTGGGCTATTGTGCAGAATTATTGGTTTTCTAGATAATCCATATCTACATGTGAGAAGGTAACAGAGGCTATTGGAAAGAGTTTCAGCCAGCCTCAGCTTCTCCTGGTAGCTCTGCAATGTGGGAAGCAGACTGAGATTGCAAACCTTTCAGGTGTTCACCAAAAAGCCGTCATGCAGGCACAAGTTGGTCACAACCAGCATGGGATGGATTTCAGCCAGTTTTCTTTATTTTCTTCTTGGTCCCATGGGAATTGATGACATTTTCTGGCAATTTTGGAATCTGTTTCCTTTCCCTACTTCCATGGTTTCTCTCTTAAACTTGGTCTATTCATTCTCATCATTGTCCTGAAACCACAGCACCTTTGCAGAACTGCAACTCTGTGCTCTTACTGCTGACAGAATGGAGTTATATTTCTGATACATGCCCATTTCTAAATCTCAAGACAAAAAACCTTCTCCATGTGGTTTCCTGGCTGCCACTCAGAGCAGGAACATCTTGTCAGAGATCAGACTGCAAGTCTGCCTGCTGAAGATGCTGGCCCTAAGCACATTTTAGATCCAAACTGAAAAGACATGTAATTGCTAAACAAACTTGAATTGTTTATTTTATAATATACCAGCAGCTGTTTTCTTGTACTTTGTCCAAGATTTCTCCAGACATCCTACTTAATAGTGTAGAATTCTGTTTCCTTGGGTCAGTTCGCCTGCTTTATTTGTTTTCTTTTCAACCTCTGTTGGGGCGAGTGGTTGTTTTTTCCTAAAGCTTTAGGCAGAACCAAGCAACTTATTTCAGGAATGAAGATTGAAAGAAAATTTTGTGTTCATTAAGTTAACAATATGAAAAGCACTAGATTTTTATATCGATGATTACATTTCCAGCATGCCCAATGTGAGGTTTCTCACTTAGCTCCGAAGTCTGTTCCTAGATGGGAGCTTTGTACCCATGGCATTGTGATCAGCTGAGGAGGGGCACCTGCCTCAGTCAGTCAGTTTCACCCTCCATTTTCTTGCTGAAGAGAGCAAATCTTGGTGGGGGTTTGATCCCCAAGCAAAGATATTCTGTTTTGAGATGAAAACATCTTCCTTCTCTCACTGGGGAGCAGAACTCACCCAGACATTCTTCACATCCGAGAATCAGGTTCTTATTAGGGAGCCAGAAGTGTCCAGAAGATCTGATGCAACTGTGCGGCATAAAGGTCAGATCCAGTCTGTTGGAAAACAATCCTTTGGCTTTATTGGTCCTGAGATCTGACCATATGTATTTGTTGACTTTTATTGGGTTGTTTAGCCAAGTGCTGATTTTCATCACCCTTGAGATACACACAGGATCCTGGAGTTAGAAGGCAAAGGCAGGGACGCTCCCAGGTGCAGATGGGGAGCTGCTTTCCGCAAGCCAGACAAAAAGTTAACAATCTGTTTTTATATGACAAAAACTTACATGCATAATGTACCATTTGGCTTAGAACAGCCATCTCACATTTTCACTAACATCATGTTCCTGTCTCCATCAGAAACTTGGTGTCTTTTGGTTGGCTTCCACTCCTCACAGAGTAGGAACTCTGTGAGAGGAGTTGTCTTTGTCAGTTTTCTAAATTGCCTGGTCATTGACCAGTGTGTTTTATTGTAGCACTGTAGTTTCTTACACAGTTTTTAGAATGAGAGCAAAAAAGAAATTCCTGCAATGTTAATGGTTTACAAAACAAGTAAAATGAGAATGCTTGTTTCCTCTTGTATTCTTTCCTCCCTCTGCTGCTGAAGATACATGTTATATATGGTGCAACTTAATAAGAGATCTCACTGCGTACCTTGTGTTAAAATTAACTTACCAACCAAAAAGGGAATGTGGTTACGTAGTTTTCAGGATTCAGTGTAAATGATGCAGATGCTACTGGGCATGTCAGTGTGTACGTGTGGGTTAAGTTCAAGATTTCCTGGATTTTCTCAGCACATTCAAGCACATGTAATCTGACAACATTCTGAAAGTTATTGATGCAATTTAAAGGAGTCTTTTTCAGATCGTGTTTGGAATCAGCGTGTTTATTTGAAAGTTATAAAAACAGCAGCAATATATAAATACAGTGTAAGTGAAATTAGGGCAACATAGGGGATAATCTAAGCATATATGATGAGCCACACGGTGAAATAATTGCTAAAAGTTTTAATTAAGATGAGAACAGACAGTGTTAATGAGAAATAAAGGCTGATCCGTGCTTTAGTTGTCACAGTCAGCCTGATTTAAGCACTTTCAGGGCCATTGAGCTGAAAACATTTTTAGAGCATAGTACAATGGAGAGGCCATTATATCAGACTGAACATTTTGCAGAACAGCACTATTAAGAGATTTGTGATAACTAGATGGCAGACTGGATTAATGTAGTAGACTCCCATCCAAATCTCTCCTAGGCCAGGAACAAAAATGAGTGTGGATTGTGGGTATACATAACAGTGGCTGTCACTCTCCCATGAACAATCTTTTGTAGCTTAGAAAAAAAATCCAGGAAGGCAATAGAAGAGAGTTTCTCAAGTCATATCTGAAATGCTGAGAGAGGATTTAGTTTAATTAGATTAGTGTTTTCCTTTCTTAAGTGACATTTCTCTTCCTGTTTATATTTTCCATTGGATTTTGTTTTGCTGTCTGTAAGGTGAATTTGCTGAGAATGTGTCTGTGGTTCAGAAGTTTATTTTACTGTCTGCCAGCACTGCCGAAGAGACATGCACCCATTCTTGTCCTGGCTTTAGAGATTACCTTGAGTAGCAGCATATGGGGTTAAGACACTGCTTTTATTAACAGTTAATATGTAAAACCTAGAACCTTTCAATACTGGACATTTTAGTGTCATGCCAAATAAAGTAAGGACTTTTTTTTTGGTGTACAGACTTCTCTCTTATCAAGACTTAGTCTTTCCCTTCATTTGGGAACCAGAGTTTTTCACTTGAGCCATAGTCCCATCAGTTCTAGAAGCTGGGACACACCGAGCACTGTGAAATTCAAGAGAAGCTGGGAACAGCTCCTTGTGTTCCAAACCAGGGGGAGGCAGATGTGCACACAATGGGAGAGAGAGGGGGGTTGCAAGTTCTGTCAATAGTTCTGTAAATACCTTCTGGTTTGGGCTTGGGTGGAATATCCATTGTCTGATACTTTGCCCAGGCTGTGCAACACACTGAGGTAAAACTGCTGTGGGCATAATTCTGTACTGACTCGGGAGAGGCCAAAAAATAGTTCTGTGGGTGATTTCCCTCTCTGTCCTGTTCCTGCACTACATTAGTCAGCTCAAGGAAGGGCCACCGTGAGAAGCACAGGGCACCTCTTGGCGCCAGGAGCCGTCTGCTGAGCTGGGGCTGATGGCGATAAAGAAAAAAACTTCAAACACATAAATGAGCGGCAGGATCCCGTGCACTTTTTCCATGATCATGGCTTTTTTTATTTGAATTGAGTAGTTTTCCACCCCTTCCTGCAAATAAAGCAGTTTGGCCTTGATTGTGGCAGTGGGGCTGGAGCACACTGCCCACCTCCCCCCTGGGTCACCCGTTGTCCTGGGGCTGAACACCGAGGCAGGCGCTGAGAGGCCTAAATCCCCCTTTAACACCAGGGAAGGTTTTCCCGTGCTGTTGTTCACACTCTGCCCCCCTTCTGGAAAAAGCCTGTGCACGTTAAGTGGCTGCTGAACATTCACTAAAATATTGCAAAGCTTTCCTTCTCAGGGGGCAACAGTGAGGAGAAATGATAACTCAAACATCTCATTACTCCTGTGGCAGCAGAGAGGGAACTCATCAGAGCAGTCCTTTACTACCAGCAGCGCACCTCCTTCCAGTGTAGGAAAATAGTGGAGGTGGTTTATGTGTTTCTAGTTAATTTTAAAGTTTGGACTACGTCCTGCTGAAGAGAATACTGAACAAAATCATTTTAGGAGTATTTTTCTCTCCTATTTATATGCATTTGTATAGAAACTAAGATTAGTACTAGGAAGGTATTTAGCATATTTTTGTGATTTTAGTGCTGTTTATGTATCATTAAAGATTTGGTATTGTCTGAAGAGTCAACCTGCAAAAAATTAAACTTTATCAATGGTGATTCATAAATTGTGTATGTAGATTGATACAGAAGACATCTGGGCAAATACTATATTTGCTGAAAAATTAGAATTTTGATTGATTAAAACTATTTGCAAATTAACACAGTTTTGGGTTAGATTGCATTTTTTAGCAAGGTAAAATATTAATTCGCTGCATTCTTGTTTCAATAATTTTTTCAGGCTAAAAAGGTTTTGTTTAGGAATTTTTTTGTAATTTAATTTTTTAGGGATTTCGAAAAATACTGAAATAAAAATGAGAATTTTTGTTGTGCATGCACTCCTGCTTTTGATTGAAAAATAATGGTCTTTCATTTCAACAGAAAAAAACTTACATGTTCTAAAATAATGATTTTCAGGCTCAGGAGATTTCTATGGTGTTCTCCAGCTAAACATGGAACTGAAATAGTTTTTCTACAACTCTGATTAATACAATAGCTGGAATAATTAATACAGTAACTAAAATATTATGGTCTTACACACAAATACCAGGATCACTTTTGTTTCTAAATGTAACAATTTTGATCTTCGATTTCTCCCAGTATTTTTAGCAGTGCACGAATTCTGTCTTCCCCGTAAAGGCGGATATTCAGTATCTGCAAGTAAACACTGAAAAATCACTTGCTTGATTACACTTGTGGGCCATTAAATATCTGCTTTCATCTCTATAATTCCCCTCTTCTCAGAGCCTGGGCAGTGGGACTCAATCAGCCATGTGTTATCTTTCCCAGATCCCTTTCGGAGCATAGCGCAGTGCACAGGAATGCAGTTTGTCAAACACATTGTGTCTGAAATCCTTTGTTGGGAGAAGTGGAGAGAAAGAGATTATAAAATGCCTCAAACCCTTCAATAAGGCCATTCCCAGGTTTCTTGTATCTGTTCAGCCAAACAAAGCGTTCATACCTCACTTTGATGTGCAGGATGGTGTATTATAGCATGTAGGGTGTATTGTATCTCGGAACAGCATCTGTTGTCCAGGCTGCAGTTTACAAAGAATAACTTACTTGGTTATAGTAACCTGCTGTGTTTTGGCATGATTTTAGGCTCAAGGACAACACAGAGGGGAATTTAGAAGAAATAAATATATCTGTTGTCTGTAATGTTGGTTTCGGTATGTGGTGAGGTTTAAGATCCTGGTGTGTTTTGGAGCGGTGAATAAAAATACCCAATCAGACTGGCGATGTGTGTTTTTCATTACTCTGCTAATGCAAACCTCTCAGAGGTAAATCTGAGCAGTGTGAATAACTTCTTGAAGCTGTTAACTTCTGTCACCCCGAGGCAGTCTCTGGCTGACTTTCGGTAGCGTTTCCTCCTCAAAATTCCGTACACAAAAAATATTTACTTACAATGCACTGGCACCGCAGGTTTAAGTTGAACATTTTGCATTGGAGTGGTTTTGAGGAATTAGCCTAGAATAGGTAGGAGTAGACACGTTCCAAAGTGCCAAATGAGCTGCAGAGTCCACCCTGATGCTGCTTACAGCAGTGGTTTGGGCAACACACGCAGTTTTCAGCGTGGCAAGCTGAGTTACAATGTGAATTCTCTGCCAGTGTACTCTGAGAGAATTTGTCTCTCCTTTACAGGTCAGATATCCAAGGGGAAGTCTGGGAAGGCTTTGTAATGCAAATCTAGCTAGCCTTCGTTCACACGGAATGTTAGATGCTGACCCATAAGAACTGAGTTCAAGATTTCTGTGAATATGTGGGATTTGAATTAACACGGTAATGAAAGGCTCTGAGAGTATAAGGTGCATTCAGTATCTAAATCACCGACATGGTTTAGAAAGCTAAAATTGTCTCTGTGATGATTAAAAGAGAGCTGGTTGATACTTTTCCTTGGCATAAACATTAGCAGGAATCCGCCCATGGCACTTGGATGTTTGTTGAACAGCTGGTGTGTTTTGTTTAATAGAGTCAAAGAGAAAAGTGGTAGTAGGTTTGTTGGAGATGTGCTGTGTTTATGGTGGATGACAGAGAATTGAGATGGAAAACAAATAGCAAAGAAACGGATCCAAGCAAAAATGCTTAGTTATAATATTTGGCAGATTTTGTGTATTAGAAAATATAAAGCGCATTAACAGGCAAATAAAAATGCACCAGACAGTAACAGGCATTGAATTTATACAAGAAAAAAAATAACTGTGAGATCACTTATTCAGCTCTGTGGGACAGACAACTTCCTGGACTATCCTTTAAATCCACGATATTTTCATGAAAGATTAGAATAGAGATACAGAATAGAGAAATCCCAAGTTTCTATGTGAAACAGCCACACAGTAATGCTCGCATTTGCCCCAGAGCGTGTTTGTCTTTTATTACACTGTTTTGTTGACTGCATATCTCTTTTCAGCTCTGTTCTTTTGTCTTGTGGAACACGGTCCAGATGAAAAATAAAAGTTACAGATAAAATTATTGGAGGACTGGGTATGCGTAATTTGTAATTTTATTTCAATACTAATGTGTTTTATTTTTCTTTCCTTTTCCACAGAGGGTATGAACTGTATGAACAAAGATCATGGGTGTGCACACATCTGCCGGGAGACACCCAAAGGTGGGGTTGCCTGTGAATGTAGACCTGGCTTTGAACTTGCCAAAAACCAGAAGGACTGCAAATGTAGGTAGATGAAGATTAAATTTCAAATGCCCCAAAATGTCTTGTTTTCTTCGTTGTTGTTATGTTCCAGAAGAAGTTAACTTTGTTTTGGCTAAAGGTGGTTTGTCATTTTAGTAATGAGGGTTTTTTGCTGTAGAAGGTGCATTTGGGGGTGGATAAGAGGGATTGAATAATAGAATGTTGGCGGTGGCTCAGTTATCAAAACAATAACAACTTTTCTACCTTCCTATGAATGCAGAAAAGTGAAGGAGCAATTTAATCCAGACTTTCCTTGCAAAGCAATACAAATAAAGCATAGTGGATTCTGACTTGCAATATTTTGAAGGTCAGCAAAAGTGGATGCATTGCTAAGTCTACTGATGAATTTAATGATAAACCCACTAGAACTATCAAATTAAGAGTGCGAGTTCCAAGTTTTTTAAAAGACAGAAACGATTGCTCTAGTCTTGATTCCACTGTTCACAGTCTGGATTTATTACTTGGAAAACATGCAGCTGCATCATATGTACTGTTCTTCAGAGAAAAGCCCAGACTGGTATATTCCTGAAGCTGGGATGCCAAAGATACAGATACTCATTAGCCCACAAAATCAGAAATTATTCTGTACAGGTTCAAATAATTGACCTCAGCATTGTCATCTGAAAGCTTCAGAACTGAGTCTTTCTGATGGCTTTAGTGAGTCTTAGATCTGAGTTCAATAGCTTGCATTCCTACTTGGTAGCTTTGAGAGAGACAAAAAAAGTGCAGTAAAACAACATAAAATGTTTGCTGCTTTGCATAGGGCCAGTATTTTTGAGACAATCTTTCTTACACTTCAGTTTTTTTCTCCCTGAGATCTTCACTGTGTAAACACACGTAGATGATATAAGTTCCCAAGTACAAAGTCAAAAGAATCACTTTTGAATGACATCAAGAAATGCCACAGAGTGATGTACGGCCTGATTTCGGCTCAATATTAAAAGGCTACACATGGCTAAAGGCAAAAGCACAGAGAAAAATGCCTTTATGGCAATTTTCATTCTCAGTGTTTATTAGAAGTGAATGTTGCGTGCTGTTAATTGGAGTGCAACATCAGCTACATTGGTGAAGTGTAGGAGGATGTTTACTTATGTTTTTATTATTTTTTTTCTCAAATTCTTATATTCTTTGGGAGTTTCAGTATCCTTTTTCATAGATGGTGGCAGGAAGATTAGAGCCTTTTCTGGAACATTGTTTCTAAATGCCTTTTAATGGAGTATAAACTTCAATTTATTCTGTGCCCTCTGGTGTTCAAATTGTAGTTGGAAGTATAATGATCTTTTGGTGGCAGACCTCTAAGTAGGGACACTGAGTTTTCCAAGGCTGCAGAGCTTACTTTGGAGCACACCAACCTCTAAACCCACAGCACATTCTGCAAGTATGATCCAGAGTCTTATTTAAAATGATTACTTCTAGTCCTTCCAAATGCAAAGAAGTATAGAGGTGTAGCCAGATAGCCTGGGACAATAATTGTGAGATTACAGCAGGCTATTTATGGGAGCCTAATTCTGAAACCAAATTTCAACGTTTAAAAAAAACTTTTTCACAGCTACCCATTTCAGTGGAATTGGCTTAAATCCTGAGCTGCAGTTTTGCAGCTACCCAGTGCAGCTATGTTGAAGAGCTGGAAAAGAGACACTTACTTCCCCCTTGCCAGCCTGGACTGGGTCTGTAGCCCTGTGTAACAGGGACTGTAGGGTCTGATACACCCTTGTAAAACCCTGCATCCCTCTCAGTTATGCTGGTTTATCATGGTCCTCCAGGAGTCCGTGCCTTTCAGGGTTTGTCAGAGCTCGCTGCCCTGGGTTTTGTATGTGAACAAGTGACTGAGAACAGAGTACCTCATAGTACACCTAGCATCCACCTAGGTGGATTTTTATCAGCCAGTTTGCAATTCAGTCAGACCACCGAGAGAGGTTTTCCAATGTGTTGGCCCAAGGCCTTTAGTAACGATGCAAGTCTTCCTCCAAGGGAGATGTTAAACTAAGTTAGAAAGCAGAAGCGCTGGGAGGAAGGCTCCATGCTATTTATGTGTGCATCACACGATTGTCATTACATGCCAGTTACATAAGCACATACCATCTTATCATTTACCACGACGTGCTGATAAAGCAGTCACTCTTGCTCCATTCAGTCTCCATGATGGTCAGTGCTCATTAAACAGGCTTGTGTTCAGTAGCTTCCTCTCCATAATTTAGTGTCATGCCTTTCCTGCTGCACGGTATTCAAGCCCTATTGTGAACAAAACATTTTTAATCTCCCCGTGGATTTTCCCATGATACTCATTACTGTAATATCAAAGTGCTTTGTAGGCATTTGTAATGTATTTTCAAAACATTCTTGTCAAGTTAAAAAGTACTGGTTTGCCTATCTTACAAAAGAGAAATGAATATAAAATTATTAATGTCAAAGTCATTTAGTGGGGATAGGTGATTAACAAGAGCCACACAGAACCCAGCTAAGCATTTATAGCACCTTAATATGGTCCAAGCCAAACTCCTGATGGCTCCAGCCGTAATTGCAAGTGCCATAGAGAAAGGAACATAATTTCAGTAACCTGCAATAGAAGAGATTCAAGTGACTTGCCAAGCTCTAGGTAGGAATTCCACAGCGAAGGCAGAAATAGGTTAGAGTCTTTAGGGCTCTTTCCACTGTCTGAACAAGACCATTCTTTCTTGACAGTCCATTTCTGATTTGCTACTCACTCTGCAGCAGATGAGAAAAGATTCCCAGCTGTTTCCACAGCCCTGACTTTCCCCAGCTTCACTGGGCATTAAATGAGACAGGAGTGTTTTCTGCACTTGTCATTAAGGAGAGTTATCATGACACAATAGGTCTAGGTACAACAAGTCTGGTATTTTGTACCTTTTGAGTGCTTAAGATCACAGCTTTAATGGTTTCTTAGTGTAAATTGTAAGTGTGCAATTTCTAGTTGCCCAACATGCTAAGAAAACACTGAATTGTTGAGACTGAAAGGCACCTCAAGAGGCCATCTAGAAATTCACTCAGCAGAATCACACAGATCCATATGTGATCCCTCAGATGAGCTGCATCCTTTAGATCCAAAGCATCAGTAAACTTCAGCTTCTGGGAGTTTACTGCTACTCCTGTAAACTACTTTAGTGGCCTCTGGGGTACACAAGCCCAGAAGATTATGCTTTGTCAGTAATTTCCATAGATTCTTGCTGGCAGCAGAAAGAAGAGACTTCAGAGCAGTGACTTTGGCTCCAGATTATGTTGAAAAAAACATGGGAATTTACCTCTTCTTTCTCCATCTGTATTCATGACAGATACTAACATGCTGCTCCTGGGCACGATTGCATTAGAAGTTTTTGATAAACTGAAGATATTTTCCCCAAATATGAACGAACCAAGACATTTTGCGTTCATCTCTTTCTTAGCTGGAAGCTTAACAATAAGAGGAAATCTAAAGCAGGTTCACATACCTGCAAGTTGCAACCCGAAAGTGTTATAAACGAGTAAAAGCTGAATCTTTTAATGAAAAATGCCACATTACCCTACCTACAGCTGTTGCTATCTGCCTCCTTGGACAATAATAATGATTTAAGTGAGCAGGAAGGCTAGTGCAAAGTAATTCTAAGAATCCTGTCTAGTACTTTTACAGTAAAATGCCTACCTATGCCAAGTGGCAGCTTTTCAGCTCCTGCTGACAGTGTCCTCATGCAGCTATTTGCTATCAGCACCAAGATCCCCAGAATGTTAAAAACATAAAGCCATACTAGAATAAATCATGCAAGCAATGTTGCATGTGCAGCTTTATCACATTGAGGTGCCCGTATATTTCTGTAAATTACGTATTTAATGGCCAATTTAGTTAAGAAACAGTGCCCTTTTTAAGCTATCTGGAATGGCAGTGTGCTCATTTGAGAAGTCCGTTCTACCAAAACAAAAGATCTGTCTTGTGGCAAATCCTGTGGCATCTGAGCCATGGTATATGTTTCAGTCCACATGTGGACAAGATCAGGACACTGTTGTCTTGGCCAATATTTTAAGTTACCGAGTAATAAATGCTAGATTAAAAAATTGGCCATATGTTTTCAAGTACTTCTTGTCACGGGCATGTAAGATGGAAGAAGCAGAAAAAGGGTTCTGTGAAACTTCAGAGAAGCACTGAAAACAGGATTTAGGCTGTAGAGTGAGGCCGAATTCTGGTGTTTTCTGTCTTCTAGGGGGTTTAGCATGGAATATCAATAGCAATATTTAGTGGAATAAGTACATTAAAATCCTTTCTGTTCTTTAAGATGTCATTTCTCGTTCAGACAGTTGTTTCTCGTTTTTCATCATCCAAATGTCATTTCTAGACTAGGGCATATGTTTCTCTGGGTGTAAGCACTGGCCCACATGCCAGGCTGTGTCTCAGGACCGTTTGGCTCAGCTCAGTCCAACTGAACAGATGCTGCTGGTTCCAGTGTGGGCAGGTGGACAGGTAGGGCCATTATGCCAGCTGCCAGGGCCCTGAGCATTGTAGTCAGTGAAAAGAATTCATCTGGTTTGAAGGCACTTGGAAGCCCCAGTGTCAGCCCTAAAGCTCTTTGTCCACATGGAAGAGTGTTGGGAGAACAGGCTGGTGACTTGGTTGCCAGCACTGGACGTGTCCCACAGAGGGTGTGTGTCACTGTAGGGCTTCTCTGCTGTTGGACAGGGCGTTTCTCCCACTAAGGGGACGAGCCCAGCAATTCTGACTGCACTTAAGACATATCCAAATTCTGAAGCACTGTCAAAAGATGGTGTTACTCTGGTTTTAAATCTGCCCCGTGGGGATAAGCATGTCTGAGTTCTAACGGATATGTGAATATTCTCCTTTGGTTTAAAAAAAAACCCCAAACAACTTACTATTATCCATCCCTTTCATTTTAACATGATTTATGATATTTTAAGGTGATCTGTGTCTGTTGGAATGTACTGGTTTGCCTCTGTTTGCCTCTTTAATGTCACAGACTCTGAATGAGCACACGGTTGTTTGCATAGCTGCAGAGTCTAAATTTATCAGAAATAGTTTTAAAAGAACACTTCGTGAATTCTCATTAATATTGCTTTAATTCTTTCTGACGAAAATGGAGTAGATCTGGATGCCCATTTGCTTTCAAATAATTATGATTTTCTTCCTCTAAACAAGAGAAACTTCCCACTGTGTCACTGCCACAGAATGAGGGCTGGAAGAAAATTGAAATGACATATTTTCATATTTTACAACTGGGCTTAAAACCAATTTCACCTGTAGAGCTGTCAAGCTTCAGAATGTTGACTCAAGTTGCTTAAAATAAATAAATAAATTGTAGTCTAGACAGAAATTAAAATCCTTCAAAAACGTGATTTACTAATGTTTCTAGGAGACAGGAAAAGGAACTGACCTACATGTGCATTCATGGACTGGGTAGAATGGGAACCAGTAACTTTAATATGCAGGGAAGCTGTAAAAGTGTGTGATTCTGCAGGATTTGCTATAAATGCCATCAGTCTAGTGAGATTTTTTCATAGACAAATATAGTAAGGAAAAGTTCCTCATATTACGTGGGTCAGAGCAAGCGTGTTAAGATATTTTCATCTCTGCCAGCAGAGGCTTTCAGCAAGGAATGCCAAAAATAACCACTGCAGTCACATTTTTTAAATACGCACTTTGTTGCTGATTGCACTTTAAAATCCTCAATAAAAATACTGTTGGCTGGAAATGTATTTAAACATCTGGCGTAAACAACACCTTTAAGTTAATTTGTGATGGCACTGCAGTCCGAGGAGGATAGAAACTCCACATAGTCCTAGAGGCATACGGGGTCAAGTAATAAGCATGTCTTCATTGGAAAGGTGGGAGCTTTAAGAATAGAGAATTGACATAAAATCTTGTTTGTTTTGCATCAAAAATAAAAGCCAAAATGTTACTGTGTTACTGTGTTTCTTTCCCTTGAAGGGAAAGAAGTGTTGCTTCCACTTGATGCAAGGCAGAATGATTTGCTTCAGGTATTTTTTTACAAAAATAAATTTTTAGTAAAGCTATAGGAGTGGAGAAGGAGAAAGAATGCCTGAGGGTGGCTGTTGCTTAGGGGGGTTTTGTAATGTAATTCCTTGGAAGTTTAGGATTCTTATGATTTGGGGCATGTTCCCTCCTCTGTCTGGTTGGACTGAACCCACAATTTCCATTTTTCAGTCTAGTGCACAAACTGTCAAGCTCCAAAAAAGGGACATGGATCAGGCAGGTCTCCCCATCTTTCTCACTGCTGTTCTTTCCAGCTGGATAGAACAGCGGTATTCCTGGAGAGTGAGGTGGGAATCCAGGCAGTCTCTCTTCTCAGAGATTGTTCTTGCCACTGGACACCAAGGCTGTTCCCTCTCTGCCCCTGAACAGCACAGGGGTTTTTATTCCAAGCGTGCAGTGGGAAGGATCGAGGATGCTTGCACCTGTAGTGGCCTCAGGTCTGCGCCCACTTGAGGGGTGGACAATTCCTATTGTGATCTTTGCCAGAGTTCAGGGACTGAAGTCGTAAACTTCAGTGTGGTTCCCACACTGGCAGGAGGTTTTAATGGGAATTCTGTTGGGTGTGCTGTGGTGGGTCTCCCTCGGTTGCTTTTTTTAGAACTGTTCCATTTTAAGCGAAATACTTCAGTGATTACTGAGAGTGACATGGCTGCTCAGCACTGAGGCGCTCACACCAGAGGTGGGATATTTCATTTCTAGTTACTGTGATGGAAAATTCCAGTCTACTCCATTTTCAGAAGCTAGAGTTAAAGCAGGGTCACTGAGTTCAGTGGGAAAATATGAGCTTAGGCCTCTTGCATTAGACACAACCTCAGATTTGAGTTAGATACATGATTTTCAAGTCCTGTTAATCAGTGTCTTGGTTTTACTCTATATTGCAACTTGCTACCCTGCCTCTTTTATAAACTCTCTTATCTAGAAGGAAAATTCTGCTAATACCAATGTGAGGAAGTTCCTTCTGATTACTAGGAGTTAGTATTTAAATGAGTGTAGTCTGCATTTAAATTACCATAACATTTCAAAACATTTAAGTCCTCCGAAATGATGAGTAATAACTAAATAATGACATATTGGATTTCCCCCATATCTGCCAGTGTATATTTACCAATTAAGAACCTAGTCCAAATAGAGACAGTAAATCGAATTCAGAAATCAGTCAGATCAGAACTGTGTTATTCAGCATCAAGGTGTGCAGCTGCAAAGGATGGAATGAAACAGGGGCAAGTGAGAGGCTTTATTAATGGTGCTAACCAGCTTAATATTTTAGAACTGGTTTGTCTTAGATGGCAGAAATTAAATCCATCATGTGACAAAGGAAACTAATTGAATCTGATCTATTAATTTGTGTGACCTTCAAAACTCTACCTACTGTCATGAAAAATGTTTGCTTTAATGTACATTTGGTACTTTTTCACCAGAGGACATTTGAATTGCTGAAAGCTGCTCTGCGCTGTTGCTTGGAAGTGAAAGTGGCATCTCCAATGCTTCCTTCCTGGCTGAGGCCAGCACATGGCAGAGCCATAACAACTGCATATTTTTTGTTGCAGAGAAGGAAAAAAAACCCAAACATTTCCTGTTTTATTTTTAAACTTGTTGCTTTAGGGGCGCCAGTACTTGATACAGTAGATTTCAAGACTTTTATGGTTCTGTTCTTGCTGCTTGGTCTCTGCTTCCTCTACTTAGAGAATGAAGAGGAAGCAAAAGAGAGATGCTGTCTATAGACCTGAAAGTATGCATGTGTGTTGGTAGACTGTTAATTTCTTCATGGATATGAAGCATGTTGCTTTTAGGAAGACATGGAATTGGCTAAGAGTCACACTAAAATTATTAATACAAATAGGCTGGGGAAAATGCTTTAATTTTTCTTTCTCCTTTTTCGTCACTGTGTGGATTGAGGCTAGGGCACGAGACAGGCATAAGGGAGGGGGCAGAAGGAAGAAACAGAAACAATTGCAAGCACAAATGTTATGTTGCCGTATGTCTTCGTGTGTTACTGCTCTTCTGTGTTCTGAAAGGCTCTCAAAGACTAATTGGTTTCATTGTCATTTTATTTATATATACATATATACACATTCATTTGGGGCTTAACTAGTAACCTGTAACTATGGGAATGGAGGCTGCCAGCACACCTGTGACGACACAGATACTGGTCCTGTGTGTGGTTGTCACCAGAAGTATGCCCTGCACTCAGACGGCCGAACCTGCATCGGTGAGTACTTCTCTGCAGCACATTTGATTTCGCACTGCTCAGAATCCCTGTGCCATTTGTGTGTGTGGGTGTGTGTGTGTGTGCATCTGTGGGCGTGTGTGTTGGTGTCCCACAGGGGTTCAGCGCTGCCAGTGCTGCCAGAAGGGTGTTCCAGCAGCTCCTGGCTGCTGCAGCTGAGCTCAGCCAAGGCACACAGGGAAGCGTTTTTTGTGCGTGTTCTGTCGAAATGTTTGTAAATGAAGTATCCCTTTGTTTACTCACTTGTAACTTTTGTTTTCCGTTTGTAACTATTCGTTTTTTGGAAGTAAAAAGGTGTAGAACATTCATCATTTTGAATGAAAGTTCAGCTCTTCAGTTCACTTTTGTCAGTCAAGACTTCCTTGTGTGAGCAAGGTTAAGAAAATGATCTTCTTTTCTGAGCTGTTACCAGGGAAAAGGAGTCATCATTATGTGCTTTCTTCCCTGTTGTACGTTCCATGATTCTCAAAACTACAACACTTGTAGTGACTAAGCTTTCATTCAGAATATCGGTAGGAAAAAAGCCAGTCAAGACATGGAGCATCTTGGAGATGCTTTGCAAACATTTGTGATTATAAAATGTCTTGTTTGCTTAACGCCATTTCCTTCCACTACACTTAAAAAAACCAAAAAAAATTAAAAGTGCTTTTTTGCATAGTGCAAGTTAACATTTGAAAATTCTTCCAGATCAGAACCTGAAATCCATCATGGTTTTCATTGGCATTGCGGACACGTTGACTTTTTTTGTTTGTTTAATTTCAAGTTCTTACAAATTCTTAGTTATTTCCTGAGGTTAAAAAAACCACAGACACATATTTATCATATTTTCTCTCCTATACTGCAAGACAGAGCATTTGAAAGCCATGGAAATCTGTCAGTTACCTTTAGCCAGTCTGTCCTGGTCAGATCCATGGCATTAAGCTCCATGGCTGCCCAGAGCCTTGCTCACTTCTGAGGGGTTTAATTGCACAAATTGTGGGGCAGGGCGAGGTTTATGCTGGCAGAGGTAAAGCTGAATGGAGCTCAGAGCTGGGCTCTGCCTTTTTCTCTGCAAAGGGTGTCTGAGTGCAGGGGATCTCTCAGCGAGCGCCTCTGATAATGCAGAGGGCTCCATCCTGCAATCCCCGTCCTGTGGCAGTTCCAGATGTGGAGAACTTGCAAGAGTGAGAGCCTTGAGAGCAGGTTTTATTGAATGGATAATTGATCTTCTATTTATTATTGTTCACTAATATCCTTGGATTGATGTTTTATTTTGTCCAGCATGTAAAAAATTATTTTAAAAGCTGTGTACATTGCATCTATTTTTTTTAACTTTTTTTTTTCCATTTTTGTAATGTAATACATACAACTCCATGTTACATTCCTTGGTCTTGTGATGTAAGTCACATATTACTGCCTGTGCTGATTTTCTTCCCTCTAAAATAGTTCTTTCTCTTAGAATACTTCTAATTTTTTTTTTTTATTTTTTACATTTTTATTCCTGCTTTCTGGTGATGGTTCCTGATTGCCTGTCTTGTCTGATAACTGACGTTTATTAATTATTTACAGAGAAAAAAAAAAAAACAAAACTCAAACAAAAGCCTCTATTGCAGCCTGATCCCATCTAGAACTTGTTAAAAACAAAACAAAACAACTTCTTGTTACCACTCAACCATGTAGAGTTGCCACAAACAAAACCTGCCAGCCTCCTCCTCCTCCTCACTTCAGTGATTCCAGTGTTTGCTGTCTTCAGTGGTGTATATATTCCAGGCATCACTGCAAGAATGCAAACTTCTGCAATGCCAGATAAATACTTGTTGACCCTTTGTCTAACATATTTTGTCTTCGTTTGCTTGACTTAACCTTTTATTTTTTTTTTTATGTTTGCTGCATGTGAAAGTCCCCACTTGCATTTTTGTTTTTTGTTTTCCTAATGAGCATTTCCCTTTTTCTACAGATCATTTTATTTACCCAGCTGCTGCTTCTCCACTGCTCTCCTGTATCAGAAATCTTTAATTTTATTTCACCTACTGATCATCTCTTCCCACACTTGTGACTGTTTCTGTGTATTTCTAATGAAGCATAACCAAAGTCCTCATTATGCTGTACGAAACTCTTACATGTAGGATGTCAGAGACTACCTTGTAAAGCGACCTCTGACGACATCATCCTGCTCACTGCATGCTAATAAAATTACTAAACCCTCTTCTTGCAACATCTTTCCTAGCATTGAATGTTTAGCTAGTAGTGTTTCATAGACAAGCAGGCAACCAGCACTGCCCAAATTGATCTTTTTTTGTGTTTGTTTGGTTTGTTGTTTGTTGATTTTTGTTGTTGTTTTTTGTTTAATTTGCATGCTGTTGTTTGGTTTCTCAGTGTGTCGATGTGTACCAGGCTACGGTGCGTCCGTGCCCATCCATCACCGGACTCTTCTCGCTCTCTCTGTCTGTCTCAGTCTTCTGCCTGCCACCTTCAGATCCTGGTGCCCCCATTAGCCTCAGTCACAGTTTGTCTTTGGTAGTTTGTTTAACTAGCCTTCCTGAATTTTAATTTTCATCATTAACACCTCTCTGGGGCACCCATGTTAGCTGTCTTGTTCTCCAGTAGGAATCCAGCTTCGTCTGTGTGGTTACTTACTTCTTAGTGGACCATTCTTCCTTCTCACCCTCTTCCTTCCTCCTTTCCCTAAACACCCTTTTCATTTTTTCCTGGGTTCTCGAAGGGAATTAACTCTCTAACGGGGATTTAGTGCTTTCATGCCTTGCTTCTTGGCTTTGGCTGTGCCATGCCAAGAAACTGTCTTAGGCAGCGGAAAATTGGGCTTGTGATTAACCAACTGCTCCATGTTTGTCCCTTACTTGTGTTTTAGAGAAGGATGAGGCTGCAATTGAGAGTTCTGAGTACAATGCCACGTCAGTAGCTGATGTGGACAAGCGGGTGAAACGGCGGCTACTTATGGGTAACACTTTTCTTCCACTTCCTTTGTTGTGCTCTCACTTTTGTCTGTATGTATGTGGGGGGGAGGTTCTCTTTTGGTCTCATTTGGTTTTGGTCTCCTTTGGTTTTGGTTTGGCCTGGTTTTTTTTTAACCTGACTTCATCTGTGTGGAAAGGTCACCAATTTTGTTAAGTTCTCATCTGTTGTACGACTTCATTCCTTGTTTTTAAACTTTTTTTTCCTAATGCTGCAGCTTTAATGTTCAATTTTCTCTGCATAGAAAGAAGCTTTTGCTATTAACCTTACTTAGCTTGTGCAAGCTACTTTTTACATGTGATTTGTGTGTTTGTGTGTATGTGTTGCTGTAGAATTCCTGACAAATCTCCTGTTGCAGACCTGCCTATTGACTTAAAAGTGGATGATGATGATGATGATGATGATGATGATGATGATGATGATGATGATGATGATATAAACCAATGTCCTGTTACATCTGCGGTGTTAAATGAACAAGTGTATCTGCCTAATTAAAATTTCCTGTACTTTTGATTGAAATGTAAATATTATGACTGGAAATTCGTTCATTTCTTTTGTGCAGCTATTTTAGTAACCACTGAAAGATCTTTCCCTAGTGGCTAGTGAGCTCCTGTACGTTCTTCTTTCACGACTGAGGCATGGCTTGTTTCTCTGTGTTGTTGGAGCCTGAGAGTGGAAGAGAGTAGGAAGTGCACTGAGCAGTGAAGATAATTCCTTAGCTTCTGCTCTCAGTTACCCCATTGCACGCCCTGGTGCTTGTCTCCTTCAAGTTACATTTCTGGCTGTTACTGAGAAGGGCCTTTAGGGGATAGGAAGGGTCGAGCGGCTGGGCCTCTGCCAGACTTTGCATGAGACGAAGAGCACAGAGTAGCACAGGCTGCTGAACGATGCTTGGAGGTTGTCAGGTGGTTTGTTTCTCTGTGTTTTCCACTCCGAGGCTCTACTCGCCACACAAAGTTATTTTCACTAGGTTTTAAACCTAGTGGCCATTGGTGAGAGGTACCCAGTGGATCCACTTACAAGACAGGGATTCATCACCACAGAACAGATTCTGTCAGGACAAGATTCTGCTCCCTCTCCTCAGGGTTACTATTTCTTTTCTTAAAACCACTGAGTCTTTTGCAGACTGTCCTGCTAGCCTTTGGCAAGCTCAGCTCTGCTTGTGAGCACCCACACCTACCTGGAGTGACCACCTCTAGGAGACCAGAAGCCTTGCTTTGAATATTTAATTGATTGCTGGGCTAACAGTTGCAGTAGGAGCAATATTTATAAAGATTCCATATCCTTTGTGTCTTGTCATCCATGACAAACCATCCGCTACCCACGGGCCAGCATACAGCCACTGTGTAGGAAATGGCACAGTGTTACAACTCTGTAACAGTATTAGATGACAAGATTGAGGTAAAATATCTTCCTTCATGTGAAAACCTGGGCATATGTTCCTTTATTTTTATATTATACATGATTGTTAATTTCCAATTAGTTTGCAGACCTAGCAAGTGACCCATATGGTTTCATTTTTTAATGATACACCGTTTCAAGTGACTTAACCTAACAAAAGCTATGAGGCAGCTCATCTTGCTTTGTAAATGTGCTCTTAACACTTTTAGCTATCATTTCAATAAGACCCATAGTCTCACCAGAAGTCAGGAAAATAAATGTGCCAAAAGGCCTCTAGGCCACTGAAAAATGCAACCCTCTGGGTCTCAATGTTGAGTTTGCCCAGCCACAAATAGCATGTACAGTACTCTCTAGAGGTACTGAGCAACGTAGTGCACTGTGTTGATGCCTCACCCTCTGGAAAAGATAAATATCCAACCTGAAAATAAGCTCACACTGCTTCCAAGTGTCCAGGCAAATAGCATTAAAAGTTTAGCATTAAAAGGATTAGTAACAGCCTTCTTAATTACACCAGGTCTGCAAGTTCCAAGCTGAACATAGACCCTAGAAATAGGCTTAGGGAGATAGTTTAAAATCCAGTTTGCAAAGTACATTGTTTAACTCTTCAGTACCTCCTGTATTAGCAGGTATCAGCTGAGAGCTGAGAGTTTCTGGGCATGCTGTGTTTAAACCACTGATTCCTTCGAAAAACATTAATTAGGGAGGAAAAGAAATTTAATTAGCGAGTGAGAGCTGAGTGGGTGGCTTAATATTTAGGGCCTTTTTTACTTGTTTGTTTCTACTGATTGCTAATAGTCAGATTTTTTTTTTTTAATGGAGTCTTACTCATTTCCAAAGTGTAGTGGCATTTCCATGAAATTCCATATGTCTTCAAATGTTTTCTAAACAGCTGTTTTAGGAAGTACTGGAAGGCTCCTCAGGAAACTTTTTTCCCAGTTTTTCTAAATGGACTGTGATTTTTGGCCCTCCTGCGGGCAGTCTTGGGAGAGTAAGAAAAGTAGACGACTTTATGTAATTTTAGTAATCTGATGAAAGGTGCTTTCAGTTGCGAGTCCTGAGGTGATAATTTGCAGTCTCCTGTCATTTTCTGCATGCTATCAAAATGACTATGATCTGTATAACCCTTCCTATCAGCCAAGGCTCAGAAAAGCTTGACAAGATTGCTCTGGAACGGAGTTGTTGTCAGACGAGGCTGCCTATAGCAGTCATTTTGCTACAGCAAGACTGGCCACCTCTGTGTCTCAGACTGCCTCTCACAGGGGCCTGTGCCCGAGTCATGCTGTGGTCTTGTGACTTGTGGCTAAATCTTAAACAGAGAAAAGTAGATAAATACACATTATTCCTTCCTGTTAGATGCATTTTTATCTAGATCTCATGAGGCAGATGAGGAACCGGTCTTCTCTGATGACCAAAAAGAAACTTCCCTTTAGAACTGTCCAACGATGCCTAGGAAGTTTCATCTAACTTTTTCATAATGTTTGGACAGACACTGAGGGCTTCCAGCTGTCACTTATTTCCCTGGATCAGAGAAAAGCACTTGGATTCAGAGTGAAGGGTGCTCCCATTACAGAGATGGCACTGAATGGCTGTTGTCCGGTCAGTGAACGTTCATACAGCTCATTTTCCTCTTCTTCACTCCCCCTTGGCCATTGCCACCATGGAGTGACAGCAGTGCAGCCTTAGTTGTACTCCAGGGGGACTCCTGGAGAGGTTCTGCCTTGGTTCCATGGTGGCTGCTTCAAACTGGACCTCGAGCCACGAGCGTTCTGTAGATGAGGAAGGACATTCATCCTTCATCATCATTCAGCTCCAAAACCAGAGCTGGACCATCGTCTGTAAGGGACATTTGCGTTCCCCTTGTTGCAGAACACCTTGCCTTTGCTTCAAATCAGAAGGGCACAATCAATGCCTTCAGGTCTTCTTAAGCATCTGGTGTGGTTCATCTTGCAGTCAGTTCATCAGCCTTCATCTCTTAAAATTATGTTCAGATCTCTGGTTTGTGTGGTATAACGGAATTTTTTCTGAAAATGTTTTCTGAGTTTCTTAGGAGCATCACAGAGACCTTCTCCATTTTCCTTTACCTTCTTTTCCTTGGGAACCCATTTGCCACGTCTGTTTTTTCTGTCAGAGCACCATAGCATGACACTGCCCTACCCGGTTAGAGGAGTGGACGAGTGCGTTCCACATATTTTTCAGTCCAGATCCAGAATGAGTGTGAATCACAGTTTGTCTGCCCTGCCTACCTGTATGAGAGCCATTCTAGTAGGGGCACACAACTTTAGAAGCACCAAATTTCCACTTAACCCTACTGATACACTTATCTTCCAAATATTTTGTCCAGTGTCGCATCTTCAGCAATGGAAGTTGCTTTTATTCATGTTTCTGTATCTCTTTTTGCTGCTATAGCCCTGGATAGAATTCATGAGTCAAACAGCCCTGTCACAGTCTACAACTGTAAAAATAAATCATCCAGCAGCCTAGCACTTTATCATTAAATAAACTGCAAATTATCAAGTCTCATGGACTTAACATTCTCCTGGGCCACTGTCTTTTGCTCGAAAAGGCTGCAAGGTTTTTATAGAGCAATTGTCTGTTGATATCCTGAAGCTTTCTTCTAGAAACTTTTTAGACACTTTAGAAGTTTCTTTTCAAAACTTTTCTTTGAGAAACTTTCTTTGACAACTTGATATTCTGGACACAGAAATAGAATTCATAGCCTCAGCTATGCCATCGGGCTCCCTCATTACAAGTCAAGTGCTTACAGAGAGGTGATAGGCAGCTGGAAACTTCCTCTTTGAGGAACCAGAACTGTAGAACTGTCTGGAATTTAGACTCGAGGAGTCCTCATCTCCTAGTCAGAGATAAAGCTTTGCTCTTTGGCTGCTCTTCACATCAACTCTTTGAACCAAGTAATTTAATGAAGGTTTTTTTAATATTGTCTTTTAAAATGAAGTCACTTGCTGCATTGCCATCATCACAGGCCTTATTAGACTGCATGGATCTGTAAAATGTTTTAGCAGCATAACCATGATGTTCTGGGCAGGCTGTTTGTTAGATCCTGTCCTCTGGTCAGCTCTTCTTGAAGAGGCAGACCTGACCCATTTCTCACTATGTTTCATTTTCCTTCCTCTCCTCTTTAGCAGTCAATGGATCAGGTTCATTCAGTTCATTTGACGTGAGATGACTTCAGAACAACTGCCAACACTATTTATCTTCCTCACCTTCAATCCCTTTTCCATTCTTCCCAGAGATCAGTGTTCCAAGAACTCGCTTTGGCCATAAAATGTTCTTGCTCTGGCCATAGAAGAAAAAAAAGTTGGTTCCTTCCTGTCACAGGAAGAGGGGTGTACAAAGTACTTTTGAGTACAGAAAAGAGCAACAGGACAGTGAGCCCATCCTGAAGCTGAGGAAGTGCAGTAATTTCCCCTGCATGCTTAAGGGAAGGAAAATGGTGCAAGTAACACTATTGCTACAGGTGTCTTCAGAAATCCAAACTCTGCACAGAAATTCACTCCTTCATGAGACATGTTCAACTAATTTTGTGTCAGGGCAGCTGAGGATTTTGCCATTGGACACCGACTTCTTGTGTCATCAGTAAGGTTATTTACAACCCTCCTCAGAGAGAGTGATGCAATTCTCTTCCCTGGAAGCTGTTTCCTAAGAACCCTCCAAAGCATTTTACTGCCAGCTGAAATGCTGGTATAAGCTGTGAAGTGCATCGGAACTGGGCTGGTCTTTGTTACTGCTCAAGTTTACCTCTCAGAAGCCTAGATTGCTTCTGTGGTGCCATTTGGAAAATCACACCAACAAGCACCAGCTTTGCCAGGCTGGGATAGATGTGCACCTGTATTGCATTCCATCCCTGGTTTCCTAGGAATTGTTCACGGGCAGGGCTGTGGTCTGGCTATTTCGATGGCACATAACCAGTAAATAAGGTAGTATTTTCACTAGTTCTGTATTTTCACTTTTTGTGGCAAGAATCATTTGACTTCTGCAGATGTCTCCTCTTCCATTATCTTATCAGTGGCTTTCCAGATGTTTATAATGAGCACCCTGCTACCTGCCTGGAGAAATGAGTGTGCACTGAGCTAAGACCGTTCCCTCTGCACAGCAATAACTAGAGATGTGAGCTGTGGAAATTGCAATCTGGGCATTTCTGCCACGGATTGGTTTATGACAGAGAATGTCCTCCCTGCATGTTACATGGGGCAGAATCACCTCTTTGTTTGCCTTTGCTCACTGTGGAAATTGTACTTCCCCAGCAGTTCAACTCCAAGGATCCCAAACACTGCAGTAAACAGCCAAAGCCAGTTCAGACAAATCGATCACAAGTGCAAGTCCTACTTTGGCCACTTTAATGACATGCCAGTACTCCCTTCTCTGTGTGCTGGTCAGCTCTTTCATCCAGTCTTGTGCCTCCTGAAGGTACCTGGAAACATCAGCCAAGGTGTTTTGGTTTCATATCTTTAGCCCAGTACCTACAAGAGATTATAGTGAGCTGCTCGTATCATATTAAATAAAAACCCCACAACTTGAGCTTGTGGCCGTGACTTACAGCATTTGTAGCAAAGGCAAGCACTTTCGTTTCTGTTACATCAAAAAAGGCAGAGAGATTTACAAATTTAGAGCTTGGTTTTACCCGTTTGAACCAAAAGTGGTACTCAACTTCATGTGCCTTGAGTCATCTGAGCTCAGTGGTCAGCCATATGGTAGCTTTCCTTAAACTCCAGTTACCTGAGGATTAGGCCGCCCTGTTCATCCTGGACATCAAGCGGGCTTTGACTGACTTGTCTGGAGCAGCTCTCACCTGATGGCCTCAGTGGCAGGAAGGTACCCAGCTGTAGCTACTCCCACTCTGAATTCCCTCTGCAGGTAACAGATGGTGTCAGGATTGGTAATGAGCAGAGGCAGAACCATCAGGTGTGAGCTGAACATTCTCCACAGGAGTCCAAGGTGGGAAAACCTCTGAAGCACCATCCTTGCTTCTGCAGTTGTCCCTCACAGAGGTTCCCAGGTGTCCTGCAGCTCTTAGCAGAGCAGTGCTCTGCATTCCCTGTTTCTAATGAATTAAGATCCTCTGTCAGGTATCTTGCATAAAATTAAGATTACAGAGGGCATGCACCCAGTGTGTGAACTTCATATTGATAATGATGTTATGTCCATGTGCACATTCATACGGTCAGCAACCTTCTCCCTGTCTTTTTCTTATCCCACCTGGAAATCCTTGGGATTCCAGAGCTGAGAAGAATGGATGGTATGGGACTATGTGGTCTTAAGGCTAAAAAATTTCAGGTCTTAACTTGCAAGGATCTATGCTCTGTATGAAAATGCATATAAACAGCAGATAAAAAACTTCTAATTTCTCTAGTGTGCTGCTTCTTACTTCCACCTCTCTGTATGACACACAGGACTCTCTTTGAATCACTTTTTCTCTTTGGTAGAGACACACAGCTCTTTCTTGATTGCAGGAAAATAGAATCCACAAAGTTAACTACAATTACCAGAGTCTCATAGTTAAATTTATCTTCTTCTGCCATGTTTAAAATGACAGCATATCAATATGGAAACTTTCCTTCTATATTCTTTCAGCATCCAAAGATCTCTCCTCTAGTGACTCAGTGTGAATAACTTATCCAAAATCAAACATCTGTCTTGAAATACTGTATAAACCACACAGTGATAGCGGGGGTCATATGGAAATCCAAGATTTTCTGGATTTCAGGACTCTGTGATAGAGTCATATTTAGCTTCTTTGCAGCTCAGGAAAAGGAGCTGTAGAATGATAGAACTTACTGAAGCCACGCATTCTTAATTTAAAAAAAATCCTTTCATCTGATGAGAGTTTTCTCTCAAAAGCCTTTTTTCTTGAAAGTAGGTTTTGTGGGGGAACTCTGGTTTTCACAGTGCTTTTGCCTGGAATGATCTTCAGAAACAGGGAGACAGAATGTACACAGACAGAATGTACTTGTTAGAATATTCATTTGAAATGTGAGGAAGTGATACTCAAGACCCTTTCACAGTGCACTGCCACCCGTGTTCAAGGAAAATGTTGGTCGGTGAAGTCAGACTAACTCATTATTTCCTCATGGATACGTTCCCCCCTTGGGGCCACTATTGGTAATCAATAGCCTAAAAAGGGCTAGGGACTTTTCATTTTCAGTGAACATAAAAGCATAAAAAATGTGACCTGGCTTTCTAACATGCCATTTAATGCCTTAACTCCCAAACACTGGAGGAAAGAGTGTACGAGCTCTGGTTTGCCATCAGAAAATGTCCAAAAGTCTCACATTCCAACGTGAATTAAACATGGATTCTGCAGACTTTCTTTTTGTCTTCCTTCAGAACAGAATGAGGGTTTCCAGGTGATACTACTCCCAGGTTTCTGTCTCAAAGAGCAGGGTGGTGGACAAGCTAGTGTTTGTTTTCAAGTGCTCTTTCAAAGCAGTTAACTTCTGTCCTACCAAGGGTCACTTTAAGCCAAGAGCACCTTTCCAGTATGCAGTTCAGTACCTAGCTTTGTTCTACTGCCTCCTAGGACTCTTTCCAATTGCTTAAAATATGTCTTTATTTTTCTGAATGGCTTTTACCCGACTTAGAAATGCTCGCTGTCAGAAAACCAAGTGTGCAGCTCTGTATGCATCAAAATCCTTTTGTGCTTTAGCCAATAAAGAATTGCAAGCATTTCATTAGCAGGCATATTGCTAGGAGGTTCTGCAATTCAGTTACTGACTGTGAAACCAAGACCTCACTTTAACTCCTTCTGTCAGTTCTACTTTGCTGTATGAAATCATAGCAAGCAGGGGGAAGGAATCCCTGAGGTCATTCATGCATTCTCTGTCTCCCAAGGGCAGATCTTTTCATCTTGAGTTACCGTCACTTTTATTCATTGAGTTTGTGAATGGTGTGCTATTTCCTGTAAAAATCCCTTTTCTTCATTTCTTTGCTGACGATAAAGACTCTGACCTTATCCAGAATTCCTGGCAATACCTTCCATTGTTTTGCTTTCCCGTTTTAAATGAAAGGATTTATCCAAGGTCAGGAGATAATGCTCCTTCGCGATGTTCAGAGAATTTCAGTTTCTCTTAAATGCAGCTTCTCTATCTAGAGAGAGCACCACAGCTACCAGTGTTAATTTTAAGAACCAGACTGGACTCGTAGGATGCTCATAAAACACCTGATCCAATCTATCAAGTGATATTCCCTAAATATGTAGTGTTCCCTGAAGAGGAATCGAGCTTTTCTGAACTGAGAGCTGCAGGGTTCACGATTCAGTGTAAGATTCACCTAGTTGTTTCTTCACACTTTCCCTATGTGGCAGGGCAGAATTCTCATCCTATTTTCATGCAAATAAAATTCTACCAATCATGAAATTGCAAGGAAATGAGGAGACAAGCATAACGAAGTGAAGAATTCCACATCCTGCAAGTTACCCTTTCTGTCTCACCTTTTTCATTCCCTGAATATGAAGCTCTTTCAGTTTCTCCTTCATCTGTTCACAGCTATTTGTTTCTTTCATTATGCTCTTGTGAATGCTCTTTCTCTCTCCTTTCAGCATCACAGAGCATAATTTGCATGAGAATAGCATAGTTCTCCCTTAACTGAAAATTGAAATATTTTGTGTGTTTAGTTTCTTCTTGTGCTTGTTGTCCTTTGGGTCCCTCCCTGTACCCTGATCTCCTGCCACATAGCACATGTACCTCATGTACTTGCAGCAAAATTCTTTTTATGGATGGCAAGAGCAGTCTTATCATCTGTTCTCTGTCTCATGGCTTTCTTACTCATACTGCATATTCCCTCTTATGTAAAGGCAAGCTCATTTTATAATCCACAGAATTTTTTTTTTTTTAAATGGCCTTTCCCGACTTAAGTTTGAATCTCTTCCAAGTTTCAGGCTTTCAGGATTTGTGCGTTTTTGGTCAGAATTTGCTGGGGGATCTTCAGTGTGTTTTATTTATTCAGTTAGGTAGTCCTTGTTCTTAGGCATGGTCATGCACTTCACCTACCATTAGTGGTTAAAATTATTTCTGGATTCTCTGGATAAAAGTTAGGAGGGAGAGAGAAAACCCCAGTCCAAAACCCCAGTGTATCTGGAATTCAGAAAGAGCTCTCTTTGGTGGAGATTGTGCTGTGGCACCAGCATGAAGAAAACAGATGAGATGTCTGCGCAGGCAGCCTTTGAGCCAGATGGAGCAAAGAGCTTTTTCAGGTGTGAGAGAAGGGGAGGTACAAATTAAGGACTAATTTGATTCCAGACACTTTGTGCATTAAACTGAATGTATTCCACATTCTTTAAGGGGAGGGAGCCAGTACCGCTCAGCTGAGCAGGATCTTGCCCTCCCACAGAACTGCTCTAATACCTTACCATCATCACTTTTTCTTAGCTGCAGCATAGTTGGCACAATAGAGTCCTGGTGTTGGTCCTTATGAGGGCCCCAAAACACTGTGGTGATGCGAGGAATCATAATAGGCAAAGGCAGTTAATAGTTTTAGATTAGACCTTCTCAAAATTCTCAAAGCCATGTATTTGGCTTTCTTGGACAGATGTCCTTAATCTTTTCTCAGTTGTTCAAAGTTGGTGTTTCGCTGTGAATTAAATACAGAGAAATAAACTCATTTTTATGTGCTTAGGATAAGTAAACAGGTTATCTCTTGATTCAGAGACAGCAGTTTCCAACAGCTTTAGGTACAGCACATCTGCTGAGAAACAGAAGTTGGGAGTAGTTTACCCTTTTTGCCACTCCAGTTGCCAGGAATTATTACTTCAGAGGCACCTCTTTAGGAAAAAATGGTCTAATTAATCCATACACCACCTCATTGCACTGGCTAAATCTGTGAGTGCACTAAAGCTGCCATCCTGCTTGCAACATTTGGCTTTAGTTGCATGAAGATCGACTTGTTCATGTGTCTGACCCCTGAATTCAAGACAGTTATTCTGAGCATAAGATACTGTGTTCAGATCTTGTGCAAAATTCAGACCAGGTGTAGAAGTAGATTCGATTACAATCTGAGTACAGTTACTCATAATTTGCTTGGACTGTGATTTACTTGATAGGACGTGATAGCTTCTCTAAATTCTGAGCTCCAGGCTACTCCATCAAGAGTTGCTCTTGCCTAGCATAAAAGTTGACTCAGAGTAATCTCAAAATAATATGGCACAGACTTTGAGAGCAAAGCCCAATCGCTCTGTTTCTGCTGACCCCAAGGAGCTTTAGTCTGCTGCAGATGAATTCCGAATAAAGGCAGTTTGAATTGCTGGTTTTCTTTAACTTGCCCTTTGGTCAGTGTTATCATTTGGGCAATCATAGGAACTAGGTAGTGGAAAAAAGCATTTTTTCCACTTTCAAGTCTTCCTTTCAGCTGTACTTACTGCGTACCATGTCAACCTAAACAGTTTATAGAAATCTGGCAAACTTAGAGAATACTCTTTGTTTTGGGGGACTGCTGTGTCTTTTATCTGCAGCCTACCTATTGCTGCCAGAAATCCTTTTCCTCTGCACAAGCCCTTGAGACAGGAGCTCAGTCCATCCTTCCTCTCTGCTTCAGAGGAAATGGCAATCGTAAGCCCTATAGAACACAGTCATTTAATTCAGTCCAACAACAACTTTTTCTGAGCAAGAAGGTGCCATTCAGTGTCCCTCTCATGCTTTTCCTAAGAGTCAGATGCTGCAAGGCTGCCTTGAATGGAGGCGATGGCTTCAGTGGCTTCCCTTTCCCATTTTTGCTTTGGTTATACAGTTCTCTTGTTTTCACCACAGCTGGGTTTTTCTCTTCTGATAAGACTTCTTTGCATGTTTTACACACATTCTTGAGAGCAGCTCTTACATTTGCAGTTGTTATCCACTCTTTCCAGTCCTTGTGTCATGATCAGGAGCCTGGAAACAAATCGGGTTTTCTGGATCCTGTTGACTTCAGACTGCTGTGATGGGTAACAGAAAAGATCAGAGAATGACTTCCCCATGTCTCTAAAGAAAGCACCTCGGTGCTGGATCTCCCTCCTCTTGCCTTTATTGGTGTTCACCTTGTCCAGTCTTTGTACCTGTCCTCATGATTTATCAAAGATTATAGAGAATTATCTAGTTAAGATACAGCTTACAGCATGATCCTCAGAGACATCCCTTCTAGTCTCAAAGGCCTGTGTAATTATGTTGTGCTTTGCATCTCAGTTCCTATAAAACTGGTTTGGATCTTAGTTCAGATTGAACCAGGCTGCCAATAATTAATAATAAAGATTCCAAGATTTGCCTGATTTTGACCAATACTCTTAAAACTATATCGTGTTCTGTCATTCATGAGATAAATTGAAGTCACAAAAATTGGCTTTATGAAATAATTGGCTAGTTTAAAAAAAAAGCAAACAAGCAGATTTTATTAGAAGCTTACATTTTAAATGGTTATGTTTACTTGTTTCATAGAAGAAGCTGAAAATCAGGCTTTCAGAAATACTTTCAAGCCATGAGACACATGTTTGGACTTTCAGGCATTTAATAGTATTCAAAGCCAAATAAATCCTGCCTGCTGTGACTCTTTTTAAGAAAGTGACCTGTTGCCACCTGCTAGAGATTCTGCTTTGGTTCTAAAGCTTCAGAAGTAGAACCTGAAGAGCTGCTCTTTCACTGCTAAACCATTGCAGGCACTGGAGTAACTTCACCTGGTAACTAAATCAATGTTCCTGCTTCGGTGCTGAAGGACCAACAGCTCAAGCTTGTGCTTTTTAATTGGATATTTTAATATCCAGAAGCAGTGCATATCCCAGAGTACAGTGGACTAATGTTACAGCAATAGTTCTAATGGGTTAAACCGTAGCATATAGGTAATGATTTTAGTTATTTCTTGTCTGTGGATCCATTGAGCAGATACACAAGAGATCGTTCCAGAATCAGGAGTTTACACTGGAAAATTACAATGTAATATCTCCCAGGCCGCCTTATATAAATAGATGTCCTTTTCTTTAGATCCTTGTTTCTGCCTGAATTTTCTGGTAGGAATTCAGTAGGGATGTAGATGAGGCTACAAACATCACTTTAAATTAACAGTAAAGTCTAATTGTTTCAGATGATGAGCTTTGTCATAATTCAGAAAGAATCTAAATGTCAGTAACATGACACTGCTTTACTTGTGTCTTCCAGTTCTTTTTTCTGCTACCTTGTCAGAACAAAAACAAAAACAAACAAACAAAAAGTGCAAAAAAGTTTGAAACAAACAAGAAAAAAGGCTAAAATGTTGGGGTTGTCTTTCAGAGAGAAAAAAAACCAGCAAAAATGGTCTGTGGCATCAATACCATCATGAAGATCTGATCCCATTTTTAACCTCTGTTCTTTCCCTTCCATAGTTTCTCCAGTGGGATAGAATGGAAATAAGTAATTTGCTCCTGCTCTTGGCTTGAGGCCTAAAAAGTTGTATTTGCATTTCTAATACACGCCGAGGTTTGGTAGCGGTGAGGTGAAGGATGAGTCGGCGTCACCCCTCTCAGAAACACAGGTGGTCACGCACTCGGGTTGTGCTCTGTGTAGGCCTCAGCTCCCCTCTTTGATGTAGCCCCTTTCCCACATTCTGCTATTCATGTTTGCTTTCTTTTACCGATGTTTTCTCACGACCTCGAGTTTAAGGAATTTCATCAGTACATCTCTCCAATTATCCAAAGTGTGAGAGGTACTGTCACATGTCCTCTTGCTCACTTGGATCTTCGTTCTGTTGAGAGTTCGTCATGTATGAAAGTCAGAGTTGCTAGGAAGGTTGCAGGGTATTTATCCTTTTCGGTTTGTTTTACTAAATCTGTGTGAAAATAAGAAAAGCTGGCTTGATTCCTTCTATTTATACGTAGAAATAACTCTTGTTCATTGAATGACCCTTACCCTATAGATCCAGTCATCCATGCCATGGGAAAAAAAAAAAAATTGTTGTGTCTATTCATTTTCACTGGATGTCATCCAGAAAGCAGAAATATTACTGCTTATGTTCATCTCGTGTTGACGCACTGCAATAAAGGAGTCTTCATGTGCCAGAGTTAATCTGCTAACAGAAGATTTACTGCTCTTTGCAGTGCCATGCCAAACGTAGCCTTCAGCGTTCTTTTCCTGAGTTTTAACCTTAACTCTTTACTCCTGGCAAATCCTCCTGCCCTTAAACGGTGCCCAAGTTAAAAATTTTAAATGACCTGAAACGTTTTTTTCTTCTCTGAAATGTAAAATTATTCTTTGATATGTTGGTCCACGAGGACACACACACGTTCTCATACAAATGTAAAATGCCAGCATTGTCATTTGAGAAGGATTCTTCAAGCAGAAGTTTCAGCCTCTAAGTCTATAAAATAGTCCTTCCCAGAGAAGTAGGTGAAAATCACAACTGTATTGCTTAAACTGTTAGGTTCAGGTCCTGCAAGGTGAGCAAGAACTGCCTGAAAATCGGGAGCTGCAGACCCAGCTCCATTTTCAGAAAGCTGTTCCAGAAAACACATCAATCCATTTGTGAGCTGTGCTTCCTGGCAGTTTTATGCAAATCCATTTGTATACTGGTAGCTCTTGCTACACAATGTTATTACGTAGCAAACAGAGGTAAAAATTTAAAATCTATCTGGAGGACCACGTGTGAATGTACATGGGCTCAGAGATCTGTCCCATTAATGCATGTGTGCCCCAAATCCATGCTTTCAGTTTCTTCTGAAGTGCCAGAAGCTTATTTCACAACTGATGGAGGGGCCTGTGCCAGTGCCAAAGGAAAAAAAAAAACAGTTGCCCTTTTTTTTTTTTTTTTTTTTTTTAAAAGCAGTGAAGTCCCTCCAAAGGGCCAGTCTAAGTTCACCTTGAGGGCAAAGCACAGGCTACTTTAAAATAAAAATCTTGTAGTGCTAGTCAATGGAAAGATAAAGCCCGTTCTGTTCTGTGTAAATAATTTTTGATCAATGTACTGTTCTAAGGCGATTCCCAATTAGCATAGCCTATAGCTGATTGTCAGACCCTGTCCACAGGGTACAATTGTGACACAGGCTGTGAATATTCAGCAATAGGAGTCTGTAAATCTGAGTAAGTAATGACAAAGCCTCTTTAGGGAAAGAGGTGAGCTGAGTAGAATAATGGCAATCTTGGGGGGCAGTGGGGTATTTTAATTTAATCAAATCCAGAGCAACTGAAAAAGATACTATTAAAAGGACTTATTCTCTGAAGTAAATACTTTTCAGAAAAATGTACAGCTCAAACTGACGTGCTAAATTGGCATCCTTGCATCCACTCCATTCTGTGGATCAAAGCGAAGTTAATCATTTCCCTTGCCTTTTATCTCCTTTATGGATGTGTTTGTGAGCATGTGTGCATATGCATGTGTACGGTGTGTGCATGTGCATACGTGAGTAACACGGGACTGCAGTGAGGGAGGGGTTCTTGCCTTTTCTGTAATGAAGATTTTTTTTTTTTTTTTTTATTTTTGTGGTACCTAATAGTCACTGCCCACTGTAGTAAAAGCTCAGAAGTATTGCAACTTTCTCTTGCCTGTGTTTGCCCAGCCACCCTTCTACATACTACAAGCACTGGGAAATTTCAATGACACAGCTTGGAATGGGTTCAGTGACCTCAATTATGCCCTCCCACCCACTCCAAACTCCTTTCAATTTGCAAAAAGCTTTAAGTGGACAAAACCCAGATGCCTTTTGCTTGTAGTTCAGTAAGAACAGATTGGGCATGTAGATTCTTGTCAAAGTGATATATGTAGTTCATTTTCCATTAACTCTTTCTTAACTAAGGGTTTTAAACTCTCAGTTCCAAGTCTAGCACGCTGCTTTGCTTTCTACTGTTTTAAAAGTTCATTGTGCCTGCAACGTCATTTAAAAGTGAACTTTAAAATATCTCAGCTAGACATTGAGTGATACAAAACAGAATGTTTGGTTCTGCTTTCAAAGGCTATTGCTTTTTTTTTTCTTTTTAAACTTGTTTCATATGTAATAACCCATCCTATTGTCTAAGACAGTTGAAAAACAGTAACTAAATATATTAAGCGAAATCTCCAGTTTGGGAGGAAAAAGAAATCATGACTTGTGGGAATTATTTACCAGTCAAAACCAGTACACGGAGCCTGATGACCTTGAGCTTGCTTCAGTTGGCTTGCTTAAAACTTACATTGCTTTTAACGTGTTGTAATATTGCCCCAAAGAGGCAGTGCCCTTCCCCTCCCCCAGAGCATTTCATTACACTCCCTTTCTCCCTCTCTCTCTCTCTCTCTCTCTCTCTCTTTCATTCTGCAGAAACATGTGCTGTCAATAACGGAGGCTGTGATCGGACTTGCAAGGATACCGCGACAGGGGTACGGTGCAGTTGCCCAGTTGGATTTACCCTGCAGCCTGATGGGAAAACGTGCAAAGGTCAGCCTCTGTTTGCTTTGCAATGCATCATTTGCTTTCAGCGGGTCCAGTACGAGATGTAAATATTCAGTTATTTAATCAATACTTTCTTAAGTCGAGGCGATACTGGTATAGTGATTGCAATTAAGTTCATTAGCTTTCTCCTTCCCTAATTTTTCTGTATTTACCTAGTCCAATCATTTTTCTTTTTATTTATTAGAGGGTTTTATTACGGCAAAGAAATGAGATGCAGAGGTCAAACTGTTTCAAACTGAGCAGAGATTTAGAGGAACAGCTCTGGGCTGCAAAAAGCCTTTCGTTTCAAAGGGTTTTCTGAAACCTTTGTAAAACCTCAGTCATCTAATGGTGTCTGAATGTGTCTATTCAGAAAGTGAGTTACGATTCTCAAGCAGCACTTTGTTACCTGCAGATAATCAACTGCTGATTACTAAGTGAAGCCAGGTATTGCTGGAAAAAAAACCCAGACACTTGTTCATTTCTGCACCTTCAAAAGATAAACAGCCAGCTGCAGAGGAAAACCCAAGGAACATTTACAAATGCACGAGTCTAAACCACACGGCTGATGCTCAGGTTTTACTGCTCCAGAGGCAGCACAAGAACCTTGCTACGCTGACTTTCATGTGTGTGTTGAAGCCGAGGTCGGGGGAAAAGAGAGCAGAAAAGAGCCTCTGATAGCACTGTCAGCATGTGTTCTCAGTTAAGGAGACAGGGACAGCTCCCAAATGTCCCTACACAATCCCACTCTAATGGCACGTGAGGAGTTTTGGGTACGTGTTGGTAGGACCAGGCCATCCGTCAACCATTTTCCCATTTTCCCACTTTCCTGTGTATTCCTTTTGAGCTTCTCTGCAAAAGACTTGGAGATGGAGATCCAGGAGGACATTGCATATATTCTTGTCACAGAGAATATTTTTCATCACTGAGTGACTTAGCATAAGTTGACCTAACTTGCTAAGAAATTACTGTGACTTTTTTTCCTTCAAAGTAACCAGAAATGTCAGAATATCTTCAGTCCAGGGCTTGATGTTACTTAAAATAGTAAAACCCACAAAAATAAACAGAAAATGTGTGGTTTCCTCTTGCTCCAGGCTGAAAAATCCCAGTGCTTGGGCATGATCCTGTTAGTATTTATAGAAATAACAGTCCATTTGCCTGTTTATTTGAAAATAAAACATTTAAACTGCCATTGCACACAATGTTAATAGTTAAGGGTGAGCACACATCAAAACTCAGTCATCTTAGTTCAAGCCACACAAAAATAAATCTTCATTTTTACCAGCAGACTAGCTAAGCCATAGCAGAACTGTAACAGTGATTCCACCAAGTGCTTAAAAAGGAGGCATTTTAATAATGTAACATACACCTAGGCTTGATCATAATGTTTATTATTGAAACTGTGTCATGAAAAAAAACAGTAATTCTAAATTTAGACATTTGGCCAGAGAACTAACACGAAACGATATTTATATAATAATCAAGACTATAATTATTCCTACAGACAAAATGAAATATTCTACTGTTCCTCAAACCAAATACCTTAGCTCTAAGCTCTTTCACATTTTGCTTTTCCCCTCTTTTATGAGTAGAAAATATAAGAAACAGAATCTATATTTTTATGATGCTGCTGATTCTTTCTTACTTTCTTAAAATAAGCAGCAACTGGAAATTAACACAGATGGTTTAATAAAGCAACAAGCCTTTTCTCTCTAACCTTTATTGACATTTTAGGAAATACTCTTCATCATAAAATGGTGAAACATACATTTTGAATTTAATTTAATTTAATTAATAAAATTTATCTTATGTATTAGCCTGTGAGATTTCTGGGCTAGATCCTGCTCTCCTGAAGCTGAAGTAATTTTCCATTTAAATCTGTGCAGAAAGGATCCTGCACTTAAACCGACCAGTGAAGTTGTTCGCACAGCTTTCGCAGGCAGCCCTTAGTCAAAGGGGATGCTCTGTAGGATTTGCACCTCCTGAGCACAAAAGTGAACTTTTTGGTGGAGTGACATCGATGTCCTCTTGGCTGCTCTTGCTGACAGGTAAAGCCTGGAAAAGACCGGGCGGGAGAAAGTCAGTGTGCTCATATTCCTTCCTCTGCATTCTCCAGAAGAGAACAGAAGAGAGTGATTGGCACAAGTTTTCTCCTTGGATTTTTTTCCCTTTTTACTCTCCTTGATTTGACTGGCCCCCAATTTCTCACATATCCAGTTCCCTGTTTCCTCCAGCTGTAATTTTACATCTGTGTGGTAAGAGCAAGGGATTATCTCTTGGATGCCCTTTAAAGCATCTTCAGGGATCATGGAGCTGTCACATCCTGTCTTTCTTGGGCACAGTTTTCAAGTCCATCGAGTGTCACAGCATGTCCAAGTGAGGTTTCTCATAGAACATCATTTTAAGGGAGGTTATGTTTCTAAATATAGAAGAAAGAGATGCCATTTTCTGTTACGGGAAAGTAGAGATGTAGGGCATGTAAGAAAAGCTGAGAGGAACTGGAAGGAGAATTAATATATTAACTGAAAAATGCAATTGTGGGTTGAGCAAAATGCTTAATATGTTTAGGTTTAATTTAGCAAATAACGTTGCCCAAAAATAATGTTTTTATTGGAAAGTCTATGATTTTTTTTTTTTAGTCCATTTTGGCATCTTCCTCTCTAAGCCATTTTATATGGTGCAGCTACTATATGAAATTATGTAGATGCTTAGATTCAAGAGGCTTAAATGAGACTCAAAGAAACATCTGAACTTTTGGGTATTGCAAAGTGGACATGGGGTAATTCATTAATGTGTAATTCTAGCTCACTTGTAAGTGACTTCCTCAATAATGGGCTTTTGCCACACTGGTAATTTATGGAAATCTGCTGACGCTTTTCCTCCTTTTTTTTTTACAAGGGAATGAATTATATATTTTTAAAAACTAGTGAAATAAAAATACTATTTTTCTAATTAACAAAAATTTCTAGATGGTTCTGTTCAACAGCCAGGACTCTGGTCAGTTTTAGGCATTGTGTAGACATGTGATGGGAAAAAAGTTTGCTGTCCAAAATGTCCACAAGTTTTTGTTTAGTAGTTGGGAATTCCATTAATTGTTTAGTATAGAAAAAAGGTACGTATGCATACAAAAGGAAAGACAAGTTCTTAAAAAAGAGTATATGCAAACATGCTTGATTGCCAAAAGGTGTCAAATAAACCCTTTTAAATGTAACTAATTGTTCCATACTTTGTTTGCAATATCCCAGTTCCCATTCCGTAGTTCTATCATAGCAGCTGGCATGGATTTAAATCACAGAGTACAGAACTGAGTCCTGACTAAAAATCTGATATTTCTCCTGGCCCTTCCCAGTGTATCAGAGAATGGAAGGTGTAGGAAAGCAACTTCCAAGTAATTCAAGGAGCCTGCCTTCAGTGGTGTTGCAAGAGGTTGACCTCTTTTGTAGTGAGAAATGGGAGTTGATTCTACCTCAAAGAATCAAGCTCCTTTTTTAATGCAGAGTACAGTCTGGTTTATATCAAATGTCAATAAAACTGGGGGAAAAATTGTTGTGGAGATAGTTTTAACAGGGAATACATACAGGTATCAGCAGAGCACATGGGAAGACTGCTGTCCACTGTCGTGGAAGATTGCTTTGCTTTCTGGAAACTGAAAAAACCCTTTTAATCTCTGATTTTTTCTCCATTACATATATTACTTACCTGATCTTGCAGTGAAATAAGAGCAAAAGTGTTGTCTGTGGTCTAGTTAGAATGATCTTTAGATGTGTTAATGGTGCTAGGATAGAAGTTCATTAACCTTTTGCTGTTTTTTGAAAGTCAGTCTTGAACTCGAGTCTTCCCTCAGTTGGCTTGGCACACAATAGAGAATGCTCCTTTATTCCCTTCAGCTTTCCTGTCAACTTGGCTCTTAATAAGCCAAACCATGGAGGCTTTTGACAGCTAAAAGAAGAGACATTCCAGGCAGAAGGAGTTCCATATTCTCCCTCTAATTAATGCTATTTAATTTCTACTGCCATTGTAACTGGGTGATGCCAGCTTGATGCTCAGTTCATTTGATGCTGTCGATTATTGTGCTACACATGAGGAAACGGTGCAGGTCACTTCCTTAAATGCCTCCCAAGTTATCCCACAGAATTCAGCTAATTCAGACAGAAAGGGAGCCTGAAGAATAAAAGATGTAGAGGCCTGGGATGCTTATTGCTCATTGCCTCCTACCCACTTTTTAATATCCTCTGTGTTGTGCCTATCAGGGGTTCTGTGGTACTCGGTTCCCTTGTTGTTGGTTTCTCTGCATCCTTCCTGCTGAGTGACCTTTTCGTGGATCCAGCTCCATTCTGCCCTCAGTGAGGAGATTCATCAGTTCAGCATTTTAATGATACTAAATACAGCTTGGGTAACTGATAATACAGGAGGCTCATTTGCAAAAAAAACCTTGCAGGGTTCAAGAGGAGTGAAGTCAGACTAGATTAGACTTAGCACAGATTTCTGAAGATGGTTTAAATCCATCTGCCAAACTGGATCAAACAATAAAGAGCTCATCTTCCCGAGGGCAGCTGCAGGAGGCAAGCCGAGCCCGGGAGAATTCTTCTCCCAGGACTTGAAGTAGAGAAGGACCGAGAATGATGGCAGAAGATGATGTCTGAGAGAGACAGGGACTTTCCTTTGTGACTTCTCTAAGAAGTGAATTAGAGCAAGAGGAAGGGCCACGAGCTTCTAGCGTGGTGTAAAATGTAGGACCACGTGTGTGATATACATGCTCCATTTCTGCCCTGGGACTTAGCAAAGCAGCTGCACCCCCAGGCACTCTTGTGCCCGAGTAAACTGACTTCCCAGCACTCTGCACCTAGACACAGAGGAGCTGTGCAGGCTGCAGCCCTCGCTGAGCTCCCAGAGTCAAATGGCACAGCAAATAAAACTTTTAAGCTGGAGAAACGGGATTTCTAAGGGTCGTAGAGCAAAAGTAACATCTCAACTATGACTTTTCCATAAACATCCATAAAGTGCTCCCTAACTTTGCAATGTCCCATAAATGTCTTGTAATAGCAAGATGTGGATTATTTTGCTCAGTTGACTTTGTGTTTTACATCATTTCACCTGCATTTCATCATTTGATTTGCATCTTGTGGCGATCCACCCTTAAGGGGAAGGAGCTTAACAGCAGGATTTTGGGACAGTCAGCTGGGCTGGAATACCAGGGGGTCTAGTAGCAACGTGATATTACACGTCCATAAAGTGCCACCAGCTGTGACTAAATGCAGCAGGATTAATTCCTGTGCACGAATAGGTCTGTGCCCAGTCCAGGTGATCTCACAGACGTGGATTTTGGAGAGGGAAAGTTCCCTTCACATCCCCACCTAGAGATGGTGCCTTTTCTTCACCGTGTGACACTGAGCCAGCCCTTCTTGGCGCTCCGGCATATTTAACTAGAGCGGTGTTACGCCGGGGTTATGTGACTGCACGGCAAACATTTCTCCTTCCTGCTGTCTCATTGTCATGGTGACCCAGCAGTGGGGTGGGCTCTCCACTTCCTTGAAACAGGCCCCCATCCTTCAGCATTCAGATGCGGCAAAGAAATGTGGCACTTACGCGCTTAAATACTTGACCGTGCTGCAGTGGGAGTATCAGAAATGCCTGAGTGGTGAATGATCTGTCCTGTAACTCAGCTCTGTAACCTCCTTTATCATTAAGCAATCTAGAAAACAAACCAAAAAAAATAAAAAAGCAGGAGCATAGACTAATGAAAAATTTCAGTCAAAAAACTACATCGAAGTTTATTTGAAATCAAAGGGAAATTTTGCATTGGCTGTACTAGTTTGATGTAGTAATTTTTTTTTTTTAAATCTTGCTTAATTGCAGCAGGAAAATGCATTTTAAATTAGTTTTGAGGGCACAAAAAAAAGAAACTCTGAAAGTGAATTAAATTTTGAAAATGGAATTGTTTCAGTAAGAAAAGAGTTTTTTTAGAGAACGAGTTTCAGTGAAACAAAATACATTTTATTAAATAAGAACTGAAAGGTTTCATTAAATTTAATGCTTGACATCAGTTTGGTATAAGAATATGACTCAGATATTGAAGGCTTTCCTCTCTTTTCATTCAGAACACACTAACACTAAGTGAAAAGCTCACAGTGAACAGTTTAGCTGGCCAATTTGGCTTCATTTCCTGGCTACAGAGTATCTGTGAACAGTTATGATTTCCTCCATACTTCCATTAATCGAAATTACTTAAAATTTGTTTTAGTTTTTTTTCTCTAAATTGGATTAAATGGACTAAAGCACTTAGAATTGCATCTTGTCAGTCCCAATCAACTCATATGAAACTGAAAATGTTTCCTCTTTTTTTAAAAAAGAACACCAGACAGAGCTCAGGTTGTTTTTACTGTTTATTATTAGCAAGATATAGTTGTTAAATCTGGTACATCCACTATTATCTTGCCTGAATGATGATAATACTTTTATTTCACTGTGATTGATTAGCTAAATTTCAGAGTGGCATTTTTTTTCATTTGTTGCCTAACTGCAATGTTTTTGCTGTAGGAGTACCCTTGACAAACTCAGGTTTTGTTTGATAAATATCCCTGATCAATATGACTTTTTTTTTTACGTATTAGTAAAAATTTGACAGTAAAATACACTCCAGTGCAAGAAAACCTCTAAAATGTATGCATCAGTCAAGTTTACACTAAGGCAGATGAAACTTTCATGGCTCATATGAGCACACTTCTCACAACAAGAAATGTCTCAATGCCTTTAGAGTCAAGACTGTGAGTCTGGAGCAAGCATTCTGAACTAAGATGGATCTGACCTAAGAGAAAAATACAAGACAAATGATTTCATGTGATTGAACTTTTTAATTTTATTTTTTTTTGGTTGGCCACTGTTCTAGTTATTTTCCTTAGCTGTAAAGTGACCTCATTGAAGGTAGTCACCCAAATACAAAGTTTTCTTTGGTCGAATTCGTTCACATACATCAGCATTTTAAATGAAAAGGAATTTAAATTATCTCCTGGAGAGTTTAAACTTTAACATTTAGAGGCAAATCTGTTCATAGCTGTCTGACTACTCCTGCTTTGAATCCACAGCTCCTTTCGGTGCCCCTCCCATGAGCAGTGTGTGCGATGTCTGTGATGCTCCACGCAGTGAAAGGAGTGTCAGTGGCCTTAGAGCAGGTCCTGGGGCTCACAAAAAGAGCTTTTTCCAGCCCACCTTTCTCTAGCAACGTGAAAATTTTTTTTAACACATGTGAAGAGGTCGGTTCAGCTCCCTCCACGTTAGACACATAGGGGTTTTTGAGGAATGTAAGCATTATGAGCCATTAGCCATAACAAGGCACTACTATTTTCCAGTGCTTTCTCAAAAAAAAAAAAAAAAAGGGGGGGGGGGGGACAAACAAGCAAAAG
>VZTA01021943.1:0-86196 GCA_013398855.1 Mohoua ochrocephala
GCCGGGCACGCCGCACAACAGCCGCGAGCTGGACGCCGAGCTGGACGAGGACGCCGGGCCGGAGTCCCCCCGCGACAACTTCACCGAGGATTCCGGCGAGTGCTCTTCCTACGCCGACCACGCCATCAAGGTGGAGTGCCCGTCCTTCGCCATCCCCGTGCCGCCGGGTGACGGTGAGTAGCCGGCGGGCTCCCGGCGCCAGGTGTCCTCCCCTCACCCCGCGGGCTCTCGCAACCCGGCTGCCGGCGCTTCTCCCCAGCTAGCGCGCTTCTGAGTGGCTTCTGCGTTACCCTGCTCCCTCCTGTCCTGTCCTCTGTGCTCCGAAATCCGCCCGTTCCTCCCCTAACTCTTGCACCTTGCGCTTCCCCGTGAACTGGGGATCCCGGAAGGGGAGCGGGCTGCTGCGGGTGCTGGAAATGCTGCATGCCGGGTAGGGGGAGATGCTGCGGACAGGGACCCCAGTGACTTTTTATCGGTATTTATCAATGGGAAACCCGTGGAAAACTAGCGCAGAGGTTATCGAGACAAAGTGTCAGGTAGCATTGGACAAGAAAATAAGCATCCTCCTCTCTGGAGGATTCTCCCGTTCCCTGCCGACTGCGTGCAGTTTTGCTAATCGGTATTGAAACGATGATGACGATAATACCTGAAAAATCTGCTTATTGTTGCAGATGGGCCAGAAAGCTAGGGGAGAGCTTTTACGTAATTAATTGCATGGGTTGTTTCGGAAACACATACTTCTAACTTTATTGGGCTTGCGGACAGAAGCAGCACTTCGATAAAGCCTGTCCTTTCCCTGCATGTTCTTCACCCTCCACACTTGTATTGTGGAGGTGCGGGGGAAGTGTTGCTTGTTTGTTTTCAGTCTAGATTAATGCAGGGTTTTTAATACAAACATGAACCTGTCTTCAGAAGTTGACATCACTGAGGAATCAGCCAATTGGTTGACGTTTAACCAACCTTCTTTTTACACAAAAACCCCATCAAAGAGTTGTTTACACTAATGTTCTTTTGAAATGCAAATCTAGAATGCCAGCAGACTGAAACTCAATTTAGATTAATGTAATTACCTGCAATACACAAATGAGGCTATACTATTTAATAACCTTCACTTAAACCTTTTTAGAAGATGAAAAAGACTCCTATTGTTGAAGTTTAGTACTACAACAATTCAAAAATGCCTCTATGATTTTTGTGTTACCCTTGCAACTTGTTAGAAGTTTATGGGTTTGCTTTAGTACTCTGAAAGAAAAATATCTTAAATAAATACAGCTCATATTGAGAAAGTGTAACCTAATGCTTTGTGAGGCATTAGGTCACATCTTGTAGGGAGATTTTTTGCCGCTTTCCTCTTAGAAAATTGTTTTCCATCAGAAAAATAATTTATTCTTTCCTTGCTTTAGGCTTTAAAGAAGTCACTGCTCCAACTATTACCCCACCTCTCAATCAGCCCAAAAGATCAAAAAAACGCCATACAAATTTAACATTGGATAAAATGATGGAAAAATTCCTGCAGCAGAGCATGGATACAGATGAGAAATTTTACAGATTTGAAGAGCAGAGGCTCAAAATTGAGGACAAGCGTCGGGAAGCTGAGCATGCTCGAGAACTCCAGATGTTACAGATGTTGGGACAGATGTTGGCTGGAATTTCTTCTTCGGTATCACAAAGGTCACAATCTATACCAGCAAGTCCACCTCGGAGAGCGAACCATCGTTCATATGCGGATAACTTTAATTATAATGCTATGACAGCAACACTTTCTCCACCGATAGGTACTTCCTTCTACAGCATAAATAAAAGCTAGGGTACTTTTTAAAACTTCTGTGTGAAAGCACTGGTAGTAAGCAGCTTTTGAAAATAAAAGCTAATTGGAATTATTTAATACTGTGGTGAAGGTGTTTGTCTGATATGAAATGAAATCATCATTCGTACTATTGTACTGATTATTTAATACAGGTACATTAGTTATAACAAATTTGGATGAGCAAAATCATACCTTTTGAACCCTGTACACATTGGGAACTTCTTTCCACGTTCATGTCTCTGTACAGTGAAGTTAGGAGGAGTTTTATATGTAAAAGGCAAGAAGGACAGTTGCCGAAAGCAGTCTGGAAACATTAGTTACTTTGTAGCAGAAATTTTGCTGCTGTTCTGCTTGAAGTTATCAAGCATGACCCAGTATATGAAGTTAAGGCTGTGCATATGTTTTTTCAGGGCTGGGAAAAGAGTGAAGTTTTGCCTATGCTGAAGTAAGTCAGATGTTAAGATCTAGCTTCTTTAAAATAAATTTGTTTGCAACAAAATTCTGAATCTTATCAATTAAACATTGTATTGTTGTAGTAGGCGTAATAGAAGATGAAAATATTGGCTTACGGTTTTTTTTCTACACCAGCTCTTTATAAATTCTTTGGGCATCTGAATTTACTTTAAAGGAAAAGGCAAAGCAGTATCGCAAGAATTGGTATTTATGCACAAACTTTTCCTTCTGTACCTTATGTGTGGGCCAGAAGCTGATGGTAGCAATCATTAACAAACTTCCTGGGATCTGTGCGCCTGTGGCATTTATCACAGTCTCTTTGTATGTAGAGGTAGACTGCATGGGCAGGAGGAAATCAGGGATACTCCATCAGTGCTGGAACTGGAGTCAGATTGGTGCTTGGTGATTGTAGCCTGCCACGTGGAAATGAAACAAGTCTTACTCTGTTCTTATTCTGAATTTCATACTGCTTGGAAGAAAAAAAACGTAGTTTGAAAAGAGGGGAAAAAAAAGAAACCACCCAGCCTCAGTATTGAGTAATAATCTGGCCTGCCAGATCCTAAGGGGCATTCTCTGAGTCCTGAGAGGCTGTTGGAGCCGTTTCGGTTGTGTGTTACTTACTGTGTTTCCCTGTAAAATGCATGGCAGACTGGGTGGTTAGGCCTGCTGAGGGTTTAGGCTGGCAGATCTGGTTGTGTTTCTTCTTGAGTGGAGAGTTGGTCTGTAGGATTTCCTGGTGGCAGCAGACTTTTGTAGATAAATTATGGGATATGAGTGGATACAGTATTTTAAATGTTGTTTTCACTTTTAAAATAAAGGAGAACTGGAGTGCTTTAGAAGATCCTGTAGGAAATAATTGAAGGTTCTAGACTGGTGTGAAGGTACCTACAAGGCCTTACCATTACTTCTGAAAGGTTTTTCCTGAAAAGCTTAATTATGTGTAACAACCTGAAACTGAGGTTCAGTTTTTCTTGCTGTATTTCATCATATAGGTGTACAGGCATATTGCACTGTGCAAAAGTGCATTTTGTTTATTTAACTGTAGCAAGAGCAATTCGAGATTCTAATCTTCTAATTGGCAAAGGCGTAAAAAAGTTTTTATGCTAAAATGTGAATATAACACTTCAGGCAACACATCTTTTAAGGAATTAAGATTTCATTAGTTAAGAGCTGAATCTGCCTTAGTGATTCTCTAGGTAGAGTAGGGCTATATTAAGAATTGCTTTTTGCATAATTCTCTGGTTTTTCTCCATTTATTATGTAGTCACTTTATAGTCACACATGAACAAAATCCAGCAGCAAATAAACAGAAAGCCTTCATAACAATATTGTGCTTTAAGAGTTCCAAGCTATATAGTATTCTTGTGTGGTTGAAAACCAGCGGGTGTATGAAGTGTGATTTAAAGAAAATAATCTGCCCTATTTTCAGAGGAGATCAGCATTTTGTTCTCCTCTGGGTCACTGTAATGCTATTTTGGCCATAATCCAAAACAGGTTGTGGGTTTTTTTCTTTTATTTTCATTCCTTTCCTTTTTTTCTCCCCCCTTTTTTATTATTTCTCAGTAAGAGTGGGATGCCTGTATTCAAAAGCAAAAGATCAGCCAAGAGTATTTATCATCATTGAGCACTAAAGCATACTATTACTGAAGATTAGCATGTTTGGTTTGGGTTTAGATCCTGTGGAAGACAGAGAAAAAGATGCATTTTGCTGATAGCACACAGATTTGGAATTTTCTTGTTTATTACATTTTCCTGCTTATTATGCCCAGTATTTCTGGAACAGTTTTTCTTCTTTTTTTTCCCCCTTCCTTTTTTCCCGCTTCTGTATTTTGGAGTCGTGGGGTGGGGTTTCTGAGTTGTATACAGCTGAAAATAAGGAGTATCGTGGGAGTTATTTTCTGCATAATTATGTTATACACATAGTGGTTCCTTGAATGCCTTTTAGAAGAACTGTAAAAAAGAAAGTAAGCGTGGCTGTGGGCTAGGGCACTGATAGTAGCATTCAAATAAACCACTCTTCTGAACAGAATGGCACAGGTAATGAGGAGCTTTTAAGAACTTGCTCTTTTAGTGTATTTGCTGCAATTTATAGTCAACCCATTGTTGATAGAAGTAGTGATCTTCACGTTTTTCCCATGTTGGGTTAATGTTTTAATTCTTTCTAGTTGTAATTGTTGAAATAATTTTTTCTTCTAAGTTTTTGTAGCCTTTTGAAAGAGTCGTTTGATACATAGCCTACTGAGTGTGCAGTCGTTTTAGTATGTGGCTTGACATGTAGCTTTGCATCAGAGATCTGGAGATGTATTATAGCTAAAAATGATCTTTGTGTGATATTTGTGATGTTTGCATCTAGTGCGTTGGATTATAGTTTTGCAGAAAGACTTTCACTATGCTTTGTAACCGCCCACCAAAATAAAAAAGCAGTGAGATAGGCCCTGATTCTGCTAAGAGGTGGAAGTCTTTAAGGGGAAGCGAAATATAAGGTAGGGTGTACATTTAAAATTTGGTTTCAGTTGCTTTGTGCTTGCTCTGTGTCTGGATGTGTTTAGTCCTTACTGAGTGTTCCTATTTCAGTTGAGCTTAATTATGGAACTGATTTCAGGCTGAACTAAGAAGGTATTTCTAGTTACAAAATGTTCATATAACTATTCTGAGTTGTTGTTTCTTTCTGTACCTGAGCCCTAAATTAGGACTGTGAACAGTCAGTGAGTGTATTCTATGCATCAGACCTGGAATTCATTTTTAAAATCATCACCTTCCCTATTTATACACCGTTCTAAAGGCCTTTAAGTGACAAAGCGTTTGGATTTTAGAAGTATGTCACTTCATGTCTCTGTGTGTGATCTTATTAGTGTACATGGGTGCTTAAAAGAAATGCTTGGCAGTAGTTTAAGAAAAAACATTCTTTGAAGTAACACTTATTTTCTTCTTTTCAGTCATAGAGAGATCTTTTTCACTGCACAGAACACACACTCTAAAGGATATGGAGAATATTTTTCAGCTGGTGCGCAATGTTATCCCTCCTCTAACAGGGAAAAAGCACAAAGGTCAAGATGGTCGTATAGGCATTGTTGGAGGATGTCGAGAGTAAGTGAAATAGAAATTTGATTTTTGCTTCTGATAAAGCTTCAGGATGTCATAACTACTTGTAGAAGCCATTCAAACTTACCTTACACTTAAACCATATTTTTCCAGAGAGCTCTAATACTCCATCATCATGACCATGCATACTTAGGAAAGAACGTGGTACCTTGCAGATGTGTTGCAAAATTTTGATACTTAATGTTATGGGAACTTAAAATGCTGTTTGTGTCTACTTTCTCTGTCTTTTTTGACCACCAAACTCTCTGCTTTCAGTGTTAGTCTTTTCCCATTGCATGATGAGGTTATAGAATAAGTAGAGTAGAGTAAGACAGCGGCACATCTGATTTTTTGGATTCTTGGGAACTGGGTCTCTGTATTTTCTTACGCTGTGTTTTCTCGTGGGCTTTTTATTTTGATAAATTTTGGTGTTTACTAGGTTCTGTCAATACCTCGTTTTATGTACTGGAGTAATGGAAATATCCTGTTTCAGGGGAAAAAAGAGGTACTGCATAAATCAGTTAAATGCTGTACTGACCTAGAAATAATATTGGCCACAGTACTTTGAATGAGCCACTACACCTTCCTGGTTTTCATTTTCCCCTTTTGAAAGAGAGATGACATCTTTCTCCTGTAAGAGAGATCTGCTGTTAATAAACATTCCATAAGAGCAAAAAGGTGATGGCTTGTAGCTGGGTTGAATAGCCAGGAGTTAGAACCTAATGGCCATAGGTTCTTACCTCTTGGCTGAAGTAAGCGCCTCTTGGAGCGTGATTTTGTTCATACCTCTCTCTTCAGTCTTCATAAAGAGAATTCAGGGCAACTGGAATCACAGTTTAGGCACTTTAGTTAAGCATCTAAAGCCAGATGGGATTGATCCAGGTCACAGATCCCATATTTAGCTTGCAAACAGTTCTCTACATTGTCTTTGTTTGTCTATAGAGAAAATTTTACCGGCTTATGCCGTGATCGTTGTAAATATTTCCATGAAAGATCATTATCTAATCTCATTACTGTGTTTCCTAACTTAAATTTTATTTCATTCTAGGTACACTGGAGCACCATATTTTGCTGCAATTACAGCTCTCAAAGTGGTACGTGTTCTTCTATGCAAGTCCAAAATGAACTTTTCATCATTTCTGTTGCCTAGGTGCCATTTTTAAAATAGCGTTCATTCTGCAGTGCACATGAACTTTGAGCTCTAGAAGGTCTTCTCTTTAACAAAGAAAATCCTTCGTCCAGAATTTGTAGAATTACTTTGTAAATGTGTCATTCACTGTGTTTCATTCACTGTGTTTTCTTTCTCTCTGTGTAAGGTGAAGTTAGAAATATGTCCAGAATTTGACAATTTCAGGGACTTGGATAGGAAATTTCAAGACTTGATGAAATATTTTCTCCAAAAGTGAACAATAAAGTAACTTTAGATTAATGTTTAAAGTTACATTTTGCACTATAGTGAGTCCTTCAGAAATTTTTTCTGGACCTGATAGCTGTGTTGAATGAAGTAACTTTCTTTCAAAACTTAAAACTGTAGCCTGGTAAAATTCTTACATGCTGTAAGTCTAAAGATTGTGGGTGGAATTCAATGTAATTTCTAATAGCACATTTTATTTGCATTCTCATGTTCTGCAGAAGTATTTTCTAAGCTTTTTTTCCCCTACAAGCAGGAACTTCCGTATTTTATTGACATATTAAATGGCTAAACATATTTACTGCAGAGTACATAAATAGAGGGTGATTGTTCAAATGTAAACAAGTCATGCTTACATAATACATCTAATTTTCAGAATGCTATATATAGTGTGTCAGTACTTTCAGTTCATTGTGTAGTTTTTCTTTTTGAAGAGTTCTCTCAATAAGTAGGTAACCAACCCAGATACTTCCAACCACCTCTTCCCTCAGGATGCAAACCCTCAAAGATTTAAAACTGAAATGATACTATTTAATTATGTTATGATAAGATCCCGAGGCCACTCAGCTGTCTGTCCACTATGTGCAAATACAGTGGCAATACTAGGAGGTTCCTTGTTGAAGTCACTTGATTTCAGACCATTACATCTGCACATAAACAGTCATAGTAGCTTAAAATGTTATCTGTGTAGTAGTAAAGCAAAGAAGGCAATTCCTTAACACTGGGAAATTTCAGTACGCATGACCAGTACAAGATCAGGTTTTCTGGTCATTGCTTACATAATTTTATGTGTATTTCTGATTTTTGGAGTTGGTAGCAGAAGCTTGAGACTCAAGTCTTCAGCTTTAATGTTTATTTAACATAGGGCGTGTTACCAAAATTGTGCCAGCCTTTTTCTTGTATGAATTTGGCCCATTGAGTAAAAATGGTAGGACTAGAAATGTACCCATGGATTGCCATAGCTATATTTTGCAAGCATATTGCAGTAGAACTGCAGATGAGAAACATTTCTCAAGTGAGTAAAAATTCAAGATTTGTGTTTTCAGTCATCCTGTTAGTTAGAGAAACAGAAAAAAAATTATATTGGAAATTAGATACAAAAAGAACAGAACATTTCATACTAGTCTAAGCCAAAACAGAAGAAACTTAATAAAGTTTGTTTAAACTATTGAGAAATAAGAATTCAGCTGAATTATTAGTTGAGTAATCTTTGGAATGATAAAGTTATTATTAAGTATAAATTTGATAATACTGTTTGCAAATTTTCTTTTTTAGGGTGCAGATTTATCCCATGTCTTTTGTACCAAAGATGCAGCAACAGTAATCAAATCATATAGTCCAGAGCTGATTGTTCATCCAGTTCTGTAAGTGACTTATGGTTTTGTTTAAATGAGCTAGTCAGGCTTTACTAGTTTTAATATTTCAGTCTGATAACTGATTAGTTGTGTTATTTCTTTCGCTGAGTTACTGGATGGGTGAAATGGAGATCACAAAAACTCTGGGCTTTGTCCTTTCATTACAAGAAGTTAGATATTTAATATTGGACAATCAGTTGTGAATTTCTTTTCATGACTGTCGAAGTACGACTTTTAAAAAGCAGAGATCTTTCTGCTACTTGCTGATGTGTTCTGTGATTGTAATGCATTTAACAGTGAACGGTAGCAAGATCTAGAATTACAAATCAATACAAGTCAGCATTTTGAAATCTGCATTTGAAAGGCAAATGGAGTGTGTTCTCTTACTCCTTCAGCCCTTAATAGTACTTAACAGCAGTGTGTCTTTTTTCCTCTCACTACTGTGTTTGTAGACACCTATGCAAAATTACAAGGCAGGAGAGATGCTAATTCTCCTTTTTCTTCATGAGTATGTTGCTTGAGATACACACCTGTTCTTGGGAATAAATAGATGTTCCAAAATTATATGAAATACAGGGTTTAATTAGCAAGAAGATGAGAAGTTTAATAAGTAACTGTCCTCCTAATTGGGAAAAATCAGTGTGTGTGTGTGCTTTTCCGAATTTTTGTTCTGAAATGTGCTGCTGACTGATGAAACTTCATAGGATAAATTTGTTTCAGTTCGGTGTTATGATGGTTTGCAATGAGCACTGCAAATGAGAATTAAGATGTGTGCCTTAGGTATATACCTCTGAGCTTAGCTCGCACCAGTGCATGTCAAAGTCTGTTGGTGTACACAGCAAAGCTCTGATTAGGGTAGGAAAAGCTTAATTTAAAAGCATGTTTGTCAGATATTGCTGTCAGGAAGGATTTATGACAGTAGAAATATTTTGGTGTCTGAGAACAAAAATGTGATCTTCCTTATGGGGGTGCCGGCGGTTGGAAGTCACAGGTTTATTGCCTTCTGGAGGTGGGTTTCATTCCTGTCGCTGCAGACAGAGGTGCTCAGAAGGAAGGCAGTTAAACAGGGTTGTGTTTTGTTGGTTGCTTTTTCCCTCCCACCCTCCAAAGATAAAAACCCGTAACTTTATGGATTTCAGACAAAATAAAAATGATGTTTGAAAGCAAGGGAGAGATGGGTAGGGTTTTTACCAGTACAACTGTTTGCCTCTTCAATCTAAAAAGCATCTCTCCAGTTGATGTTCTGTCTGATATCGTACGATAGCAAATGCAATGGAGAAGCCTAATGGCAATATTAACGTTTAACTTGGGGTGTCTTGATGTGTTCCACTTGACGTACAGCATATGGTCATCTTGTATGGTAGCCAGTTGACCTTGCCTTGGGAAAAGCATTGTTTGTGTGCACAGTGGTTCTTGATCTCTGGTGATGGAAAAGGTTAATTGGAGAAAGAGAAGCAGCATAAAGGAAAGGGGAGGCAAAAATAGGGTTAACAGTAAACTTTCTGTTCGTGGAGGGCCAGATCGTGCCTGCTAAGTAAGAGTGGGATTTTTTTATACGCAGATTCTCAGTGTCTTCTGTGGATTTCAGATTTCAGTGAAAACTCTGATCTTTCTGCCTGCAAAGAGAACTTTTGATTTTAAACTTCTGCTCTATGAGCTCCTTCCGATGTGCTCAGTACAGTGAGTCTAGAGATTTTCGTATCCGTGTATCTTTAAGTCTGCAACTCAGTATTTAATACTTTTATTAAAACTCTGATTAATTTCACGCCGCCAGCTGGGCTAATTGCATGATGCAGTGGATCTGTAAATATTGCTTACATGACATTCAAAATGAAAAAAATGCAAATATCTGAGTGTTCAGATTTTATTTATTAAATTTTCTCATATTTTTATCTCTTCTGCTTCATTTGAGGGAAAGAGAAAACAGTCTTTTCTGGTTAGAAAGGAAAAATCTTGACTGACTCTATTGAGCCTAGGTTTTATTGAAATTTACACTAACAGCCTATTTTTCTTGTAAGGTCCTTTGTCTTCAGTGTCACACTTTTGGTATGATCCTTTATGTGTTGTGGAGCCATTTGAGTTCCGCAGGCACGGCCGGCTGCTCTTGATTCAGAGCCTGATCTCTTAAACAGGCTTTGTACTTTCTCCCGGGCCGCACTTCACGCATGGAAGAACCTCCGGGTAAAACCCACGAGCAGCTATGTCATTGTTTCCTTTTGTGTCTCCCCTTAAAACTTTGCTTTGTTATGATTTCTCCATGACCCTTCAGAGTAACTAGGTAGCTGTTGTACCACTCTCTTATTATGCTAATCATAATTATGGCCTTGTGTACTCAAGTCCCTGTTTGAACAGCTTGGCATTCTGCCAGGGTTCAGCTGCCATTTTGTACTGCCGGGAGTCTGACATTTTATCATCTGAGCTGCCACTACTTTCTCTACTGCCTTCACCTCACAGGGGATCACCTCAAGGGAAGAACATGCTCTCTTTTTGCCCCCTCTGAATGCGAGGGCTCTTCTGGCTCATTAGAGCTGCTGTTGGGGATCTTTGCCAGCACGACTGGGAAAGGTATGCGAGAGTTAGAAGCTGGACTGGAGCGTTTCAGGTCTTTGGCAGATGTCTGTCACTTCAAGGATGCAGGGAATGTTGTGTGAGAAAGACGGAGTAGGATTGCAGGAGGAGGGTTATGAAAACGAACATCCGTCTTGCAGCATTGCCAGGGCAAATCCATGTGACCCCAGATGTAGGCCATCCCGGGAATCCTTTTGGTGTAACATTCCATACTGGGGACCCTTAGTACAACTTTCTTTGTGGTTTTTGTTTCTTGACTTCTTTCCCTGTGAGTGAATGTGAGAGCTGAGACTGCACATGACAGCTTGGGATCTGGAAAGACGAAGCTTCAGCACCCGGCTCTGTGTCCTCACCACCCGAGCAGAATAATGATAGCAGGGTGTCTAGAGGCTATGCAAAGTCAATGTTATCAATAGTAACTTCCTTTTTGTTCAGGGATTCTGTCAAATGCATTATGGTCCCTTCCACAATGACCTGGTATTATTCAAAAATTGACCAGCTAAACCAGTTCAATATTGTTGCTGTCCGACTTTTTGCTTTCCTGTGGAGAAGCAAAAAATGCAGAAGTTGGGGTCTTTTGAATAGTGGAATATACCCAGTCTTGGCGACATCTGCTCTCCTCGGTCTTCTCACTGCTACCCTGGGTTTGTGCTGCATTTTCCTATTTTGCCAGCTAATGTGCTCCTACTGTAAAAGCTTCACAAATACAGGCGAGATAAAACTTAGCTTTTGCATTTTATTATTTTACTGCAGATGTTCTCTGTGCGGATTTTTGCTGTAGGTGTGTTCATACTTCCTTCAGGCATTTCTAGAGAAGAGTTTTCAGCAGCTTTTTTATATTTGCCGTGTTAATGGCCTGGCTCAGGTCAGGTTGAATAGACTTCTTGGATACCTGTGTTGGGTTAGCTTATCCTGTCCTGGTAGGCAAGTCACCACAGAGCTAAAGGAGCTATGTGAACCCAGCTGGTTGTATGTTAAAAGAAGAGAGAATAAATCTATTGTGCTATATTCCCCTCCTGCAAGGACTTTTCATAATTGTACAGAGATTTTCTTCTCTGTAGAAAAGAGCCAGATACTACTGAGTAGCCCCCTTGTAAGCTGGTTATCAGACAGTTTGTAAAGTCAACAGTCGATATACTCCTTGATCTCCAGAGTTTTATCAGAGAAGTAGACTGAGATGTCAGGTCATTAATTTCTTGCCAAAGAGGTGACGTAATTTTACATTATCCACCAAAAAAATCACCCTTGAACTGGGCATGGATTTAGAACTAATACCTTCCTCTTAGCTGGTTGTGTCTCCGGGTTTGTGTGGACTAGGAAAGATTGTCAGAATTACTAGAAGTCTTACAGTTAATTCAGTTTTGGGGTTGGATTTGCAGAGTTTGGGTTTTGGGTTGGATTTTGAAAAAGATTATTCTTTTCAGTTTGAAATAAGAATAATTGAGAAGAAAATTCTCATGAGGCTGGACTGTGTGTTGAGGCCAGTTACCTTTAAATAAGAAGCTTAATGAAGATCAGGATTTCCGGAACATATTTTACCTAGTTTTATTGAATTTTGTCTGTTTTGACCATTTGAAAAAATCATGAAAGTGAATCATGGGTACTTGAGCCCCTGATAAGTTATTTGAGCACTTATAACCAGTGCCAAATCTCTTAAAGAAAGCCCAGGAATAATCTTAAGGTTTTTGGCCTCTTATAACTTATTATGTGGAGAGGAGATGCAAAAACATTGATCCCCTGTGGGAGGATGCTCATACCTTCTGGTTGTGCTAGCTAAGGATCGCTATTAAACACGACTTCGGTGGAACATTGACACTAACCTTTCTTTAGATCAGCTGCTGGAAGAAGTGCAGGGTTGTCGTTACCAGGGAAAGTCAAGGAATAAGCGGAGATTCCTCCAACAATCAAAACGATGTCTCACAAGTGACTTGGCTGCTGGGTCCCTAATACACCTGCAGAGAAGATGAAGGAAAACATAAACTTTGTGATCTTTCTTCCAAAGCTTCATTTAGACATCAGCCTAGCTAGGAGTCGCATGAGAAAGTTTGGGTTTTTTTCTTAAGTACTTAGGGAGAGATAAAGGTCAGATTGTATGTGCCGACTCAGAGAATTTATATATTTAAACTCTCTTGTTCTGTCGTGCAATGCCATGGCCAAAACTTGCTTATGGACCTGTTTCCTGTGTCCAACTTTCTTGGCAAAAAGCTGCTCCTTCTTCTGTGCGTTGCAGAATGAATAAAAGCTGGGAGGTGTAGTCACCCTGTGCTATAGTCCCTTTCCTCCTTGTTGTTGCAGAGGTTCCATGTGATTCCAGAGGAGGTTTTGTCACCTCCTCCAGATGTGAGAAGTAGCCAAAGGTTTTTAGCATCGCTGCAGGGAGTGCTGCTGTCCTTGCTGCTTTCTGGTATGTCAGAAAGAGGTGTACTCCAGTTAGATCTGGCCACATTTATCTTTCTGAATGCTTGCCACACTTCTGTGATTTGAAACCAGGATCAAATTTCTTTGGTGTTCAATCTTTCTTGAGTTTGAGTGAAGGCAGGCATCCCTGGGGTTTGTTTTTGAAGGTTTGAGGAGCCCTTTTTTCCTTTTTTTCTCTCCCCAGTTGACAACAGGCAAAGCGGATAGTTAGGCTGAGACCTGTCCTGTCTTCTCATGTGTCCACAGCTGACTGGAAGTACTCTAGCCTTCTGGGTATCAATTCCACCATCCTCTGTGCTTTAAGAGTTGAATGCAAGGGCTACCGATACGATAAAAGCCTGCCACTTTATTAAATGGTTTTAACATTGAAAAAAAAAGTGCATAATTTTTTCTAGGGACATTTTAAATATGTTTCTTTCTGAGGGAAATTACATTGTCATCTTCGTTCTGTTGCTTTTAAAGTCACAGGTGTGGTTGATTGCAGTCCATTTGAAAAATATTTGACAGATTCTATTTATCAAGTCAATTCACAGGGAGTATAATGGGTCAAGACCACTTCCATGAACTCTGAAAATAGGAGGTCAAGACATTTGGTTATCATCATGCTTTTGGGGAGGATTGTCATAATACACATTGGTAATGCTGTTGACATTAAAACAGACTACGACTGCTTTAAGTATTTGTGTATATCTAAAGGCAGGTCATAAAACGATTGTGTTGGTAGCTGTGGTATCTTTACAAGGCTGGATAAAGTTGACCTTCGGTGCTGTTGTCATGTCTGTGTGAGAAATCTCAGAAAACAGAGTCAAGCAACAGCTTCTTCTCCTTTGGGGCTCTCTCACAGGATAAAGAGGCTCTGCTCTGCTTAAGAGAGGTGATCCCATTTGTTTAGTGCAGTTGGGTTCATTATTAAAGAGGCTGTTGTTAGCTCTGATGCCTGTAGGGTGTGACCACCCAGTTCCTACTGAAGCAGAACATCTGATACCTAAGTGAGAGTGGTGTCCAAGTAGCAGCTATGGAAAACACTTTCAGTCATTGTCATTATGAAAAAAACCCCAAAACAACAATATAGTCAATATGGCATTTTTTTCTAAATGTTTACCTCAGTAGGTCATTCACACTTTTACTGCCTTGAAGGTAGAATATGGAGCAAGTAAAGATTCTGGTATCTGCACATTAAGAGCGGTCCCTTCCTATGAACTTGTGAGACCTCTGCTTCTCTTGGATAATGAGTTGCTGTTCCTGCTGCTGCTGTTATTCAGAAGAAGCCTACCGGGTTCACTACTGGTGTCTGAATTAACTTAGTCAATGTCTAGAAGTGAAGAGTTGATTTGAATAGAATTCAGTCCCTCTCTCATTAAGGTCTTTATTTTTCTTTCATTTCCTTCCCTGTTATTTAGTCAAATTGTAGCTGGAAAATACTTATTGTCTATCCAGTGTTTACAGTTTGTACACAATTCAAAGATTTAAACAGCCTGTTAGGTGAAAATGACCCTTTTGTCTTCTAAACGTTTTGAGGGGGCATTTTAATCTGCTAATCTTAAGTTAATAAATATATCTCTTTTTGTTCTCTAATTGCATCCAGACAGCTCCATGCCAGTGTGTTGTCTCTGTGATTTGCTCTGACTGATTGAGGTGCTTGGTGAGAGACACACGAGTTGATAACGGGCTCGATGAGCTTCTCTAGAATATGCTGTTATTTCCAGTTCTGTTCATGGGACTGAAAGAGGCTGCCTGAAGCCCTTTGGCTTCTGGAAATTTGGCATTAATTTACAAGAAAAATGATTTAAACATTGACAAATACAGCCACTATTGGAATAGAGAATTAGTTTAATTTTATGCACAACATTTTTTTGCATTGTTTGGGTTTGCTTTTCATTCCTTTGACCCATCCTTTCCAGCATAATTTCACTCCCTATCCTATTTTCCCAGTTTCCAATAAAAACCTCACCCAAGGTTTACCACAATAGGTAACAAGTAGCTTTCTGAGATAACTACTTCAGTTCTAGAGCTACACGTTATGTCCCCATCTTTGGCTCTTTTGATGTGTCGTATTACATGACTAATTCCAAGTGTCAGCAGGTCTAACATTTGATTCACATTAATTATAATTACCTGCAGTATTTGGACAAACAAAACTGAAAGTCTTTCATCCTCCGATCAGAAACTTTTTCCCATCTTTGAAGACAAGTCTGTAGGTTTGCTATGAAACTGCCCCCTTAGTGTGGCTTTGTCTGAGTTTGCATAAACAGACCTGTGCAGTGGTATATTTTAGTGCATTTGGAGTTGCCTCAGTCATACCAAGTGTGTACAGATAACGAGCAGAATTTGAATAATGTACTCTCCAGCGAGGAGCCATATAGTCAATCGGGTGACAGCTGTCTTGCTTTTGTCCCATGCTCTTCTCTGGCAGGTGGTCCCACTGATTGGCATTTTCTGATGTCCAAACCACATCTCTGATTGCTAAGGTGGTACCAGCTCTGCCTAAAACCCATGTGAAGAGCTGCAGTCCTGCTGCCTCCTGTTTGTGCTGTCATTCATGCTTATCTACTATTTCTGTAGCTCCTGGTTATACCCTTGCTGACTTTGCTTCACATTTTCTTGTTTCCATGTAAAATTTGTCAGGGCTGCACCTTATCACTTGTTCCTTTCCCTCCTCTAGAAAGTAATGACAGAAACTGTCATTCATCCCGAATGAGGAAAGCTGCTGTGTTTAGAGCTTTCTATGATAATTTAAAGCTATTGCTTGGTGGCTTTTGATCATTTGGTGAAAGCCAGTCTTTGAATAAAATGCAGCATAGATCAACGTTTTATTTCTTTGGAGAGCTGGGGATGGGAGTGGTGTTTCAGGTCCTAGCTGTCAAGTGTCCACCCACTCTGGGCACTGACCAACCTAGAGCAGACTTTCAAGCAGATGGCACCTGTCAGGTATCTGTTACAAACAGCTCTAGAAGATGCTTACGAACTGTGGATGATATTAGGGCAGTAGCCACCATCTTATTTTCAGGTGTTTGTTGGGGGTTTTTTGTTTGGTTGTTTTTATGTTAGGGTTTTTGTTTGTTTGCTTGTTTGTTTGTTTTTGGAAAGGTTATTACATCAAGCTTTCCCTAAGATGAAGATCTACAGAACTGTGTTTTAGGACAATTTTTGTTGTGTGATAGTGAAATACAGAAGAGTTCTGAAGAGCAAAAAACTTAATTTAGTTCTTCTTTCTATATTAGCTCTATATTAGCTCTTCACCTCAAGGCTGCCCCAAATGACTTCTCCCAGTTGGTACGCATATCTAGGATTGGCCCGATCCAGATGCAGCACCTTGCACTCATTGAACTTTATGACATTCATGTGGCAAAAGTTATCCAAAGCCACTGATAATTTACAAAGAAAATTTGTCCTCACCATTTTAGAGACTCAGTGATGTTTAGTGTGAAGAATCTTTGTTTATTTTGCCATGGAAAGTACTTTTTTCAATACATTCTGGAAGAAGAGAAAAGAGCAAAAAGATAAGCATGCAAGATACGGAACACCATTCCTTGGTCCTGTCTACCCAGTAGCTTCAGGGACAGCAAATGATAAAGGTGTTGTGTCTGCCTTCCCAAGAGATCATCAGTCTCTCAGCCTCCCCTTAGCTCTCACTAACAGCCAAGGAAAGCTAATCAGACCCCATCTCTGGGGTCCTTTTCCCCTCATGTGCCTCCGTGTAACACCCTCTGCCTGCTTGCTTGTTTGTTTAGATCTGAGTAATGGACAACGTGTGAAGTTGATTCAATGATTGTTGACTCTTTAGACTCTTTCTTACCTATGAAGCTTCACAGATATGACACAAATTACAGAAGCTCCCTCGGTTTTTCTTATTAATTATTCTGTTGCCCTGCAGTTGTTATTTATGTGACACCCTGTGATAGTTCTTTTCTGTGTGCAGTCAGAGCTTTATTGGTTGCTTTGCAGACAATCTAAGATTTTGAGGGAGCTTTTGGGAGTTTGGAGGAGTGTTGCTTAGTTGCTTAATTGAACAACAGTGAGCTGTCATAATCTAGATTTTCATCAGAATGGCATCTGATAACATGTCACATAACATGTAGTGATTAGCTGGCAGCAGCTGTTGAAGATCTGTTCGTTCCCCATTTATTCCCTGATGCGGTTTGTGGTTTGGATCTTTTTTTACACACATCTGCAAAATGGTACTGTATTTCACTCTCCATGTTTACAGGTGTTACTGCTAGGATTCAGGTTCCCAATTATTCTTATTGGGTATCTCTATGGTGCAGTTTGTATTTTTATATTATGGGAAAGCCAGACTAGTTCCCAAACTCTTGCTCTATCTACCTTCCAAAAAATCTTGCTTTATTTTGGAAAATCCCAGATTTTTATTTAATCGAAGTCTCTCTCGAAGGTTTTTACCCTCTTCTCAGAAACTGAAATGCTGTTTTCCCCCCGGCCTTAAGAGATTTTCTTGCTCCTCTTCATATTGTAACTAGCTTTGTGTTTTAGAGTGGTGTATTGCATTTGTGATCTCTCTTTTGGAAAAAATCAAGTTGGATATCATACAGCTCTGTACCTCTAAAGATTATAGTGATTCTTGCTGACTTGATTCATTTCTGTCAAAGCTTGAAGATCACATCCCTTTTGATCAAGGGGACATCTTCATACCTCATACCTTTCTAAAAAGGTGTTGGGTTTTTTTAAATACAGCGCTAATTTCAGTTGTTGTTTCAATGTCTTGGGCAATGGAGGCGATAATTAAAAGGAGAGGTTTGAGATCAGGTTAGGAACCAGGCAGGGATATTGGCATGAAGTGACAAAGGAGGTTCACTATGTTCTTTGTGTGAGCATAGTACACCATGAAGAGCTGAGCACCTGCCATGGTATTCTGTGCTCGTGCCTCCAAAGTAGTTTTTTTCCAAAGATATTTTTGACTGGTTTTGATCCACAGGCAAACAAGAATATGCATGGACTTTTTCTGTAATGATAAACTAAATACTGCCAAGAAATATTTATTCCTCAGTACCCAGGCACAATTACCTGTACAGGCAAATTATCCAAATGATACTTAGGAAGGATTTTGGCCCATGCCAACTAGCCTTTCCCAACCACTTTTTCCACTGATGAGGAATTACCATGGTCCAGGAACTGCGCCTGACAGGCAGATTGAGCTTTGTGTGCTCCGAAGCCTAAGAGTGCAGAGGCCATCTGACCTCGGTCAGAGAGCTTTTCTGGGTGTGTTTAAACATCGTGCATAGACTGTAGCTGTTAAGAGCTAGAGGAGTTTGTGCCTTTTTGCTGAATCCAGTGGTCAGGAGCATTCAAGGTTTACCCCTCCGTGAAGAAAGCTTCTTGTTGATCATTTGCACCCTGTCAGCTTTAAAATGCCCCTGTTTTGATGTGCGTGTGTAGACATAAACTGTGAGATAACACAGCAGCCCTTCCACTTTCAGAGCAGCTGTAAGTCCAGGATGTTGGTACGGTGTCCGTAGCTGCATAGCCACAGCTCTTGTGAACATCCAGTGTCTTGAAGTGAAACTGGCATGATGCTTCCGTGAGGCAGTATTTTTCTGCTTTCTTAAAAAGATTCAGAATCCATCAGTTACTTTACAGCATGTTTTTATAGCTGATTTTGCTACGTAGTAGTCATTATCACCATTTTTAATCTCTTGACCCTTCACATCTTGAATTGCTTCTTGATGTGAAGTTGCAAAGGAGTTGAACATAATGTTTGTAAAATGCTTTGAAGATGAAAAGCTCCACAGTAGGTTTTTATTATTACCAGAGGCAAAGTGTGCAGGAGTGGCTTAATACTGGACTGTTTATTTCCCAAGAGATGGCTTTGTTTTGAAAAGTGCACATTATCAATTGAGTTTTAGACAAAATTATCTTATTTCAATCCTGAATATAAATAAATTGACAAACTTTTTATCGTTAGATTGTTTGCATGAGATATTTGTAGAAGAGCAGAGCATTTATGATACTACCTCTGGCTCTGTTCTTAGCTTATGTTTAATGAAGCTTTTTTTAATGTACTTGGCTTCTACTATCCAAAGGTATGTTGAATCCAAACATCCTTGTATATATAGCAGTATTCTTACAACTACATGGTATATAGATATATTTATTTGACAAATGTATCTTTTTTGGGATGTATATTGCTCTTCAAAGATAAAATAAGTTCAGTATATGAACAAAGAAAAGTGGTCTGCATTCAGAAATGATGACATTTTATTAGAGTTTGATTTACAGGCAGTTTTTCACTTGTTCAACCTACCACATATTAAAGACCTGCCTTTTTTTTTTTTTTAATAGTGCTTTAGATATTTCTTGAATCACTTTTATTTCCAGCCTCTATCTACATCGTAAACCGATAGGTGATTGTACAGAAATAAATACAAGTGAGCTGTTTAACAGTTCTCAAGCTGCTATGGTTTCCGTGCAAGGTAGAGGAGAAGGGAGGGAGCTGCAGCATTCAAATGGAAATTCAGCTTTCTAAATCAGGGGCTGCTCCAGGGACAGCGATGTCCTGCCGTGGTTCACTGTGTCCCTTGCCCTTGCAGCAGGTCGTCGCTCCCACCCAGCAGCCTTGTTCTGACAGAGCTGTTTTGTGGCGTTAGCACAGGGCACCTCTGGGCTTTCTGAGGCAGCTCCTGTCAGCGGAGGGGCTGCTGGGCTGCAGCCAGGCCCCGCATCCTTGCGCCCTTGAGCGGGATGCCTCGCTCCCTGCAGCTGCAAAAGCTTTGGGCTCCTGCCTGGCACTTGCAGAAATCGTTGTGGAATTTGCTGATTCTGCCAGACGCAACCTAAACACTTGTTCCCAAGTGGTGTGTCCCATCAGGACAGCTGTTGGTTATGAAAAACATGCAGTGGCTTTCGTCTATAATAATAGAGTTTTGTTGGAGTATTGCAAGCTTACAATATTCTGAGCACTGCCATGAAGCAGTAGCCCCTTGCTCAGCCTACAGGGAGCTTTGTTCCCCCGTGCTTCAGTTAAAATGTTCATTTATTGTTGTCACTAATGTCAGAGGTGGGGAGGGAGGGAGGGTAAATTTTCCCTCCATACTGTCAGTAAGGATTAACTGCAAATGCTGGGCAGTGCTTTCAAAATATTCTGACCTATTTGCACAACAAAACTGATCAGAACAAAATAAACAGTTCTGGTCAGTGGCTGAATGTTGTATTGTGGCAGCTATATTTGGCAGTGAATTTTCTCATCATTTTTCCAATGTAGACAAAAACCAGAAGGCTATAGAAATTTAAGCATTACAAGCAGATAATGCCCATACTGAATAGCTTGTTTCTCCTGTTGTCTTTTGGGAAAAGGGGACAATTTGGCTGTAATTCAGTTGGAACAAATGCTTATGAAGCAACTGACAAAAAAGCATATGAGTAGATTTATCATTCTGCCATGTGGGGTAATAAACAATTGCATCATTTCCAGCAAGCTGCAATATATACCTGCGAGATGGTGGCTGTGTCTCCAAGGTATAACCTCTGCAAAGAAGCATTAAATAGGGAATTGTGACAGACTCTAAAAATTGTTGGTTTACTGCTTGGATTTTATTTTTTTATCTTGTAACGACCGTAGTGAATACTCGCGGTTACCTTCTCATTTTTACGTGGTATACCCTAAAGAATGAATTTAGAGAAATTTTTCATTTTAGCTATTTGGACAACCATTCTGTATTTCCTGGGTCACACATTCTTGGTAGTTTGGAGGATCAAATTGCCTGATACTCAAGATAGGAAATAACTCTTTCTATCTTGCATCTTGAACTCAGTTTCTTAGAATACTAAAATGAAGTCTTTTTAAGCTTCTTTTTTTTTTTTCCACATTTCCATGTAGTGATAGTCCCAATGCTGTCCATGAGGTGGAAAAGTGGTTACCACGGCTGCACTCGGTTGTCATAGGACCTGGCTTAGGTAGAGATGAAGTTCTACTTGAGACCGCTAAGGTAATGTGCATACTGATATTTTATCCTATGTCTTTACTTTGAATTTTATTAACCTTTCCTGCGTTTTACAGCGTTACACAAATGTTCTTGATGTGGTTGCTAAATATCAAATTTAATGAAATATTGTTGACTGAAAATTACAGTTCCTATTCATGGTGTTCATTGTTAAACTGTAAGCTTCAGTCTGAATTTTAGGCACCTGTATGGTTGTTTTGATTTGCTTTTGTTTAGCTTGTGAAAGTTGCTAATTAAGAAATAGATGTTGGCATATCTAGATAAAAGGCTCTGTGTTTTCTTAGGTGCAAAGCCCCAGTACTGTAAGTACATAAATATGGATTTGAATTCCTAATTTTCGGAACCACGTTTGACAGCTCGTGTCAGGTGTACCAAAGAACAGGGACTGTATCCCCTTGCAATAAGAAATAATACTCTTAATTATAAAATGTTGCCGATTTCTACTTTGGATAAAGAGATAATCCTATTTTCTGTCAAGCTTTAGTGGAGAGCTGAAACAGGAGATTGGGTAGTATTTACTTTAAATAATATGTACTTAGACCATCTTCCCAATGATGTTTTGTATTACTGTCAACACATCTTTGTGTGTTTGAAGTGTGTCTTTCAGTCTAATGTCAATCTAATTTTGTACAATTTAATTTTTTTTTTCCTGAGCAGTATTACTGAATTAATCAGTGGCACTAACAAGTGAAATTAATGTGATTTACAGAAACGTTGACAGCTACACAGTGAAATCACGAAACAGAGCAGGCAAGAGACTGGAGACCACACTATCCAAGTGTTGAGAATACATTGAGAACTATAAATGGTGGTTTTGCTAGGATTTTGTTAGAGAAAGTTGCTATTGGAGTTTCTTGCTTCTTTAATTCTTTTTGGAAGGAAAATGTGTGTATTATGATTCAGAGGTGCGAAACGAATAAAGATTAGAAAACAAAGAAAAACGAAATTTATTGCAGCTGATGAAGAAATCAAATTCTATTCTGAGTGAAAAATTTGAACAGATTTTATTATTCTTTGAAAAAATTTTTTTCAGAATTGTTTTTTTTACAGAAAAAATATTTGGGACAATTATTTTTTTTTCTTGTCTTAAAAAAAAAAAAGTTTGATAGGGTTTTTTCCTAAAGGAAAACAACTTTAAACAAAAGAAAATAAGAATTCATTTAGAACATCTAAGATGTCTAAGATAAGCTTCTTTTATGTCAGAATTCCATCCTGGGTTTATGTGCTTATCTGTACTACAGAAATATCTGGAAGATTTCTTGATTGTATTTTTTTCCTCATTGCTAAAAATAATACTGCTTTCTTAGTGAATTACAAGCATACTTTTACTTCAGTCTGGCTGTCCTGTGTAAGCCAGCTTAGAGTTAAATAAACAAACGCAGCCAATAAAGACAAGGCATTTGGAAGTTACTTCATGCTAAAATCTCAGGGCACATTCATGTGAGCTGTGGATCTGGCCTTATTAATTTCAAGTCACATTAAAGCTCAAGTTCTTTGTCTCCACTGTAGTTGTGTAAGTGTTCATTAGTTACCCAGTGCTGAGGTTTTTAACATGCCACTGGGGACAAGTGAACCCTGGTTGCCTGTCTGAGGAAGACCGGTGCTTTTCTGTGCTGAGGGAAAGCTCGCTCTGCCCCTTCAGCGAATTTTAAGTGTCAAGAAAAAAATCAAGAGATGATAGCATTGCTATTTTAAACTTTTATAGGAGGCTGGCTTAGTATAAAGTTTTCTGGTTTCCTTTAAGCTAACCATGGCATGTGTCATATGAACACAGGGCTGGGAGGTATGTGAGTGTCTGCTTTCGGGTCAGGGTTTTGTATCAGAGTGGCGGTGATGGTGAGATGGAGCTTCCCCTCTGCCTCCTCCTGCCCCATTAAGGTGCTGAGGTATTCTGGCATCTCTCTGATGCTGTTTTTATGTCAGTTCTTGTCAGTATTGTGCCAGCACATTGCCAATTAATGTGCTTCTCCAAACAGTCATGTGTTTGGGCTGCTGCTTTCTTCTGAGCGTTGAGAAATTAAGAAATTAATTACTAGTGCAGTAACCTTCAATTTCTGGTGTATGGCCCAGAGACAGTGTTTTGTTGTGGAATAGCCTGAGTACTTGTTGACCAGATGGTGCATCATCTCCAGATCAAAGAATGCTTTGCTTCCTCAGCATCTTTAGTGTGTCACCTGCCTCCCTCGTTCTTAACGCCTGCACTGTTCACTGTGGCATTTGAGCTCCTTTCAACAGTCTGATAAAAAAACCCCACCTTGTGATCGGTTTCCTTTGATTTCCTTTTTTTTTCCTTGAGCACCTTGATAGTCTTTGAATACATATTTACTGGCTTCCTGCGATTTTGTGGGTTTGGCTGTAATTCCATGCACAAGTCCTGTTACAAGAAGCCACTCTGCAAGTTATAGCCTTCTTTTATATGCCATTCGTGTGGGTCTGTGCCAGAACCCTCTCATGCTGTTACTCAGTTGCTTGGAGCTGATGCTCTGTCAGAGCTTTTTAGCCATGGATTTGCAGGACCAGGAACTGCAGCCTCAGATAATTCTCCTAAAGAAAGCTTTTGTTGTGTCCTGATAGCTGTACACCTGGATCCCTTGCCGATGTGGCAATTCTAGCCTCAGCCTGGTTAGACCCTTCAATTCCGAAGCAAATAAGCAGTCCGACCTGCTTCTCTTCAAAAGAAAGGAGCAAAACCACATTTCTGCTCCACTTCTCAGCTCTGGAGTGTGCAGATTGAAGCATTTCTGCTCCCCATACTACTTCAGACTTTTGAAATGCTGTTACCATATCTGGTGTGAAAGTTGGCCGCAATGTCAACTTTCTTGTAGGGAGCATCAGGCCATCTGTTTTTTCCTTTCAGTGTCCGTGATTGATTCTGGCCAGCGATACCAGTATGTTATGTCACTGAGTTCAGCTCGGTTGCAGTGTTGCTGCTGGTGGTTTAGCCTGTTGAGAAAGAGATTAACTGCCATGTGGAAGCAAGGCCAAGATCCCTAGGAGTGTCCTCTGCTTAGAAGTAGTGTATTTCCAAAGCTGTTGGATATTCTCCTTTTTTTCACACGGCAGCAGTGTTATGTCCGTATCATATCTACCAATCACAATTAACTTCATTCAGCTCTTGCATGTATGTTCGCACTTCTGGCTTTACTCTGATCCGATTTTCCTTGTAGGAGAAGCTTGGAAGTAGGGAAATTTCTGCCTGTACCACCAAGAGCTGTTTCTTGGGTGTGTGAGAGAACCAAGTTCCTCTGCTGCAGGGTGATGAGTGCAGCTTCCAAGAGGACTCTGTTAAAAATACAGTATTCCTTGCATAGCCTCCTGGGAGAGCAGGAGATGCTGCCTAGTGCTCCAGGATGTTCTGCATTCTGCTGCCACCTAGCAGTTAGGCAGTTGAAGGCTGAGCTATGTCCTTCATCGGTTTCCACCCTCTTGTCATCTCCTTTCCCCTATTCCTTGTGGCTTTGAGGTCAAATGGACTGGTGCGGGTTTGCTGGTGGAATAGCAGTTACTGTCGGGATCAGGTAGAGAAGCATTGATCCTTAGGAGGAGCCCTCTCCGTGACTGAAGTCTTTGGTGTTGGAATCTTCCTTGCTTGTCACTGGGTTCCTTGCCTCTCCCCCTGAAGTGGCAGCACCAAGTCCCAGACTCTGGTCTTCCAGACTTGCTGTGTCTTGCCTTGAAGCCGTGAAGTCAGAATGCTGTTTTCAGCAGAGCATGCTTGCTTTCCTCCTGTAGGAGAGGTCGTGATTAATGGCAAGAACAACTCTGTGTAATTCAGATTGCATGATAAAATCGACTGGGTTCTCAAACCATATGCTTGTTCCTCTTGCTCAGTTCTTAGTCTTTGTTTTAGCTTCCAGAAGATGTCAGGAATACCAGCCTGGGTTTTCTTTTGGCCGAGGCCCTGCCTAGCTGCCATTTGTGCCTATTGCTGTTGCTGTTTTTCTTCCCTCAACCCCCTTGCCCTGCAATGCTTCCCTCAGCCAGTCATTTGCCTTTAAAGATCTCTGCTATCTCTTGGGATGCAAATTTCAGAATCTCATTTTCCACCCCTTGTGACATCATCTTAAGGTTGTGTTAAAATTTCTTGGCTGTAGTTAACGTCTACATGGTGAGAGAAGTTTGGGCCCTTGTCACGGATCATCTCCATCAGGTGTGCCCAGAGAGAACCCATTTGAAATTTTCAGATGGGTGGATTCTCAGTTCTGCCTTGACTGAGGCATCAGCCTTTCTGTGTTTGGTTAGTTGGATTATTTTCCCCCTTTCAAGCCTCGTGCGTTCAGGATTTAGGCAGCACTTCACAGGCCTAATAAATCGTGAGAATGGGACCAGGTGCTTCGCTACGATATCTGCTCTAGTTTTTTGCAAGACCAAGAGCACTACAGAATACAGGGCCACCTGTTGTTATCATATGTGTCTGTTGGAGTTGAATCTGTCACTGTGGGCCTTGAAAAGGATTTTCCTCGATATCTAAGTAGCCCTCTCAGTTCTATTTTGTACCAGGTGTAAGACACCTGAGAAGCATCCCAGGTGAATGCTGCAGGTGAGAGATTAGTATTGCCTGTGGTACCTACCACCATGTACAAATATGAACCAAAAGAATGTATTATTGTTTGGAGTCACTGCTCGTGGCAACTCAAATCAGCAGAAGAATTATTTAACAGAAACTTCATTCTTCAGTGTGTCATGTGCATTTGCTTCCTCCTTGTTCATACCCTTTGGAAGTTCTTGCTGAGGGGATTCAGCAGTTCATAGGGAACTGAACTAGCAGCAAGGATATGCCTCTTTCTCTTCTCAGCCCTCAGCTAGGAGTGGGTGAGGTAGCTGGGATCTTGTGTTTGGGGTACTGCAAGGACAAAACCCAGTGGGATGTACGCGCCCTCTCTGTGAGAACGTGTGCGCTGTCAGCCTTCGCCCAAGGCCCAGCACTGATGCACATATCACAAGTAGAATCCAGTGGAAAACTGATCTCTTGCTAGCCAAGCTCTGTTGCTTTCAAAAGTCCTGATGAGAGTCAGAATTTGTGGATGTCTTCACCTAAGGGGAGGCGGTTGCTGGGATAGGATGCAGTTCTTTCTCTGTGCCGGTGTTACTGGTGCGGCTAAACCTTGAGAACACCAGCTCGAGGCAGAGATACCCTCTTGGTTATGCCAAGAAACTACTGCTGCTTGTGCTAAGAACTATTAGTATTCTGTAGCTTCCTCACAAATGTCTTGATTAGAAAAATAGTGTTTGAATATATACTAACAGTACCTTAAATACAGGTTTATGCAGCTTGCCAACAGAACTTATTTCTAGTATGTGTAATGGATCTTGATGAATGTCATTCACAATGAAGTGGGATATTTATTTGCTTTCTACATTTAGACTTATATTGTTGTTTAACTTGATTTTGATACTTGAAAGCTTTTGTAAGCAAAACACTGGTATTGGATATCTTTTCAATTCTTTTTGAGCATCATTCAGCTGGAAACCCTAAAAAGAAATTGGCAGTGATAAATTCAGTTTAGTAAGTTCATTTTAAGCATGACAAGTTCATTTTAAGTTTATGTTTATTTAAGACAAAGTGCCAACAGCTGACCATGAATATCTTAAGCCAAATCTAGTTAACATAATGAGTTATAAATTGGAAGCCTTGCAGAGTTTGCATTGTGAGTGCAAACATTCAGTGAATGACAGCGTGAGAAAAATTACTGCTTTTATTTATTCTGATTTAGATATTTATACTTTGGATTGCAATAAACAGGATTAATACTTAAAAGTGGATTTCCATGTGTTTAGGGTTGAGATGTATGTATAAATGTAGCTTCCCAAATGGTCTCTGGTTGACCGTGATTTTGGGGGAGCAAGGGCAAAAAGGAGAGTTCTGGGTTTTTTCATAACTAGGACAGTATTTTGGAGGCTTTTGCTTTCTCTTATTGTGTTCAGGCATTACTTTGGCTTATGCCACTTCTTTGAGAACTTAGCATGTGATTGAAACTGATATTAAGAAACTGTTAGCTGCAGTTTTCCTCCATGCTTAAGTCAACTGATCTAATTTGAATTCAAAGAAGGAATCTACAAATGAATTTTTTTGTTTGTTTTGTTTTGGGTTTGCTTTGTTGGTTTTTTTTTTGTGGAATAGAACAGCTTTGATTAGCTGCCATCTACAGTGTCCTCAGCTTTGTTAATTGTAACAGCTTCTAACATCTCCCAAAGCAGTTAATGAGCCTGATGGTGTAGTGAGGTATTCTTTAGAGTCCTTATCACCTTCTGCCTGGCTTCACTTCACCCTCTGGCTTAAGTGAAATACTTTGCTGTGCACCTGAAAATCTGTTTTGGAAAACAGAGCCTAACATGTGGTACTACAGTTAAAAGACAGAAGACCAACTTAAATTGAATGGAGCATAAACCATGAGATGAAGAACATATTTGTTCCAGAAGAGGGATATTCGTCTCTATTATGTGACTCTTCATTCACAAGTGGTGGTCATTCCTTGCATGAGGTTTGAGGGGCTTAGTGGAGCAATTAATGAATTAGTGATAGTTATGCATACAGATATACATAAAGTAAAACTCAGGCAATTAGGCTAGTTAAAAGTGATTTCTATATATCTTGTCTCCAAAGAGACATTTTGATTGTCTTTGCTGAATTTTGAAAGGAGGATGAGTCCTTGGATCAGTTTGTAGGAGCTCATAAAAGCATGTTTAAGAGATAACTGCACATTTTCACCAGTGAGTCAATAAAAAGCCTAAAACCGGTTACTGAAAATGTGGCTCTAATGGGAAGAATCTCAAACAGTAGAACTCTATTCTTAATGTTTTTCAAACTTCTTGCATCGAATAGAATATATTAAGGGAAGCTTCTCCCCCCTGCCAGCTACAACTGTAGCCTTGAGCACAGCCTGTGTCTGGGATATTTGCCTAATTCTAGCTGTGCAAGATTACAAACTCCTGCTTGCCAAGCCCATTTTCCAGGCATCTCCACCAGAGAGCTGCATCCTGACCTCTATTGCAGCTGAGTCCCTGCTAACTCTGCATTTATCCAGACTTGAAGCAAGCAAGGCAGAAATGCTTCCTAGGGCTTTCAGTGCCTGTTTGTAGGAATCGATTTGCAGCATGTTGGGGTGGAACTCATTTGTTCCTCCCGGTCACCTTGGGGAGGAGGATGTGTGGAAATGCTTCGAGCTGCAGCATTTACAGGAAAATTTTGCCATTTTTTTCTTTTATCTCTCTGTTTCAGACAAAACCGTGGATTCAGGATTGCTGGATGAGAGCAGCATCCATGCAGAAAATATAAGCAATTATGGGTGGTGTTTCAACAGCAGTTTCTGATCCTAGCATTGAGGAGAGGGTTCTTTGTAAAAGGGGCTGCCACTCTCAGTGCCAGGTCATGGACATTTGCATGTCTGTACCAAACCAGAGTGTGTAATTACATCCTTGGCATTTGCAGGTTGCAGTGGAGTGCACTTTGAGTGGGCTGAAGGCGAGGTTATACTGCTTCCTAAAGTGTTTGGATATCATTGTGGTCAATGCTGTCCATTATTATGGCATGTTAAGGCTTGAATTTCTTTTTGAGAACATGAGTAAGACTTTTCCCAAGAGTGGGTCAAAACATGACTCCTGAAGGGACTGAGGAAATGTTTGTTGCTGATGTCAAGTAAAGCAATCTTTCCTTTGCTAGGTAGAAAAAGGACAATGTGAAAATTAATTAGTGTTGTGGGATAGATGTTGCTTTATATATTCTGCTATTCTGGTTTTCTGTTCATTCCATTAAAATTCAATCTTATATTAAAATGACTGGCTCTAATTTCCTGCTTCTTCCCTTTGCAAACACCAAATGCCAAACGTTTGTGTAGCTGAACTAGCTCATGAGGAAAAACATAAGTAGTGATAAAACTACTAATATATTAAAAGTCACTGCAGGCATTCTTCTGCTAATCCTCATCTAATTAAAAATGCTGAAAAGTTTATCTAACTTAGGTGTGGGCAAACCTACACAATTGTCTTTTCCATGGATCTGCTGAGAACCAGCTTTTATGCTGTTGCATGTGGGCAGCACAAATAGCGTGGGTGTTATTGCTGGCTCGTGGGCTTGGGTGGAGAAGTCCAGACTGCAGAGATTCTTTCCAGGAGTCTGTGAGTACTCACTGTGAGAGCACCACCTGTTCTCTGCCCCTGCTGCCTCAGGGTGGCTGCTCTGTGAGGACTTCCACGGCTGATGACAGATCCTTTGGTTGTCCTTGGGAGCTCCATAGCAATTTATTCTTCCCCCACATGTTCCCCACTATTCCCCACGTGGCTGTTTCTTACAAACAGTGGCTCATCTCAGCCCCATTCCCTTTTCCATACTACTTGTGGAAGAGTGCAGGAGTCCTGGAGTACAGTGCAGGTGACTCTTGTGTTTCACAGCACAGCTGCACACTATCAAATGGTTAAATCACGTCACGCTTTTTTGCATTACTGTGCCCTCTTTCAGCAGTATCCTGTCCATTTGTCCCTTCAGACTTCTCCCTCGGTCAGTCCTTTCCAGCCTGAATAATTTTGCCTTTGTATGTGTGTGTTGTACAGGTATCAGCATGTTGGGGGTTTTGTGTTTTTGGGTTTTTTGGGGGGAAGTGTAGTGGTTGGTGTGTTTTGGTTTTGTTTTGGTGGTTTTGCTTCTTTTATGTTTTGGTTTTGTCTTTTGGGTTTCTTTTAAAGAATGGAATTTGGGTTTGGGAATCTCTTTTAAAATTCCCATGTAAAAGTTGGGACAGAAAACAGATTTCTGCTACAATGAATGCATTGCATTTAAGGGAATAGTTTTCATGGTAGTTAAAAAAATACAAAACCGCATGTATTTTTCATCCTTACTTTGTAAATTTTTGTAATTACAGTAAAGAGTTACCTTTCCTCAGATAGACCAATGGTTTCTACTGTGACACAACTTCTTTTTCAGTTCTTACTGAGTAGGTTGCTTGCGTAGAAGTCCTGAATAACCAGTCAAAGAAAAAAGTTTTTTCAGGAAACTGTGTATTTCAGGGGTAGAGTAGGAGTAGATTCAGGTTAATTTTACCCTCTCTGGCTTTCTTTACCTCACCCGCCACCACCAAAAACTGCAATCGCGGAAATACTATTTTGGGCATTCCTAAATGTCAAGTGTTTGGTGCTGCTAACAAATGATAATAACTGTGAGAGAGTTTGTCCCATGGAGCATCTTCATGGGATGTGCAAACCCCAGGTAATTTCCTCTTTGGCTTAATGAGGATAGAAGCTTCAGGTTTGGTCTTGTTATTAGGGGAGGACGCTCCTGTTAGAGGTTTGTTCTAGCACGAGTACTGCAGCCTTGCAATACAGTTAATCATCACTGGTCCTAACAGGAGGGGGGTGACACCTCTTTCCCTTTTCTCATGCAAATGTTGAATCACTGCTTCAGAGCACTACCAAGTATTTAGCCAGCTGATACAAAGAAGAATATCTCTAGCAAGAGATTGCCCAAACCCCATTATTAAGACGCCCAATATGGAAGGTAAGAGACTGAATTTTTGCCCTGGCTGTGAATTGCAGAGGAAGGATCCAAATTTCAGTCTTTGATATCTTAGCTACACAGTGTGGCTGTAGGTCATCAGGTTGAATGGCAACAGTGCATCATCCTCTCCTTCTCATCATTGTCCCCTTTGCTTTGTGACAAGGTTGCCTTGTGAGTCCAGTGCTTCAGTTTTGGATGTCGTTGAGGGCTTAGGAATCAACTGAAGGAAGTGCTCCTGCCTTGCTCCAAGCTGAACCACCACTGTTGTAGTATAATGCATTCTGTGGACAGAAAGATTGTCCACTGGGATATCCTGGAGCCAGAATCTTCAAAATCTTAATATTCAAAGTGCTGTTTGAAGGGAAGGGGTGATGTCTTAGGCTTATCATTGATATCTCTGTGTGTTGCTGTTCACTTGTCATTGGTGTTTGGATTTCAGCTTTTGTCTTAGTGACATTTCGTAATATTTTTAATTGTTAGCGTTCTCTTCTAAATCCTTTCCTATAGAAATAATTGTTACATTGGATAAAACTGAACAGATTGTTTCTGCTCATGCATAGAATTCTTATCAGGAACTGTTAAATAGGTTTTGGTTTGAAAGCAGAGTTAGTCTGAGATGCATTAATTGGGCAATTAACAGTGAAAGTTCTTCTGTATTTACAGGTATTAACCAGAGAAATCCATGCCAAATACTGAGGTACAAATACAGCTGAAAATTGATTTCTGCTTCCAGGAACAAAGTACTCTGTATAGAGGATGTTGCCATTATTGCCATAAATTCCTCTTAATGCAAATATTTAAGGGTTTTTTAAATACAGTATCTGCAGAAATAGAGTGTTTAAAAGTGGGCTTCATCTCACCTAATTCTTGGTGTCTGAAAATAAAACAGTAAAGTGTCTCTGTAGCCCCTGCGATAGCTGAGGAGAGACAGGTATGTCTGTTGGCTGTTCATCCCACCCTAAATGTGGTGTCTGAGCTGCATGGGGTGAACTGCTCTCCAGTGGTCCTGTCCACAGTCAGTAGGAAACAGGGGTTGTCCTGTGAATATTGTGTCCTTCAAACGTGGGGCTGTCTTGTGGGGGTTCCGTGATCTTTACTGGTTTATTACAGTTTCGAAATCACCCCTTCCCTCTCCAGAACTTCCTCTCTGAAGTTCCTTGTCTATCTCCAAGTAGTTTCTGTCTGGGTTTAAGGAAGGAAGAGGAAAGGAAAATTATTGGGATAAGGGCTTTTTTTGTTGGTTTTTTTTTATTGTTTGGCAGGTTTTTTTTAATCAAAAATGAGCTTTCTAAATAAGACAAACGACTTTGTATCCCCTGATTATTTGTTTTATAAAGAGAGGAAGAACAAGCAAAGATAATTCAGTATGTTAGATTAGAAACTGATACCTCAGAGACTTAGTGCACAATAAAAGTTGCTAGCCCAGTAGGTTTTACTTAGCAAGGTGAAATTTCTCTTTAGAGTAGAAGGTCAAATGTTTCAGGATTGTGGAGGATGTGCTAGAGAGGTAGGAACTCAAAACGTGATTAGGAAAAAATGCCTTATTTCTCTGGAGTGTACCAGTGATCTGGCCTTCCACATGCTATTTACCTGTGGATGCACTGTCATGCTTTGTAACTTCCACTTTTTTTAATCTTATACATACATTCTTCTGGCATACAATGGATCTTCAGGATTGCTTATTTAGGAGAGAGCAAGAGATTCCAGTAGCCAAGATGACAGTTATGAGGAAACCTGAAAAGGGGCCAAACAATAACAGCAACTGCCAAACCTTAGCTGTTGGGGGAACAGAAGTTTGGCAAAATTCCTTCCCTAGATTGCTCATAATGCATTTAAGAGAATAGTTTGGAAGGCTAAGGGCTCCTGAGGTCTGGTGTCTTCCTTCAGACTTCCTTATTGACTCTGTTGGGGGAATCTTTTTTAGTTTTAGAAAATGAAGTGTCATGAAAGACTGGCTTACTGAAATTGACATACTAGAATAAACTGGTGATTCATATTAGTGGGAAGTGGAGCAGTAATCATTTTAAGTGTACTGAAGGAGTTTGGTGAAGCTGCTAATGTACAAAATATTCTAATTATAACCAGTTAGAAAACCAGGTTGCAGTAAAAGGTATTTGTGTCTTCAAAGATTGGGGGAGGATGATCTTGTTGAGGTCTGGGTCTCGGTGCCCTATGATATCTAGTCAGAAGAGCTTAGTATGGTTCAAAAATAATTGGGCTGTTGGATCTATAACAGTCATTTATACAAGGAAAATACAAACAGCAAAACACAAAACCTGGTTGTTAGATCCACAGCCTTGTTTCATTGTTACGAAGTGAGTCGAGTTAAATGTAATTGTTAATGAACTTAACACAGCAGGGGCAAAGTAGTGCAGCTTCTGTGAAGGCAGGCTGAGCTGTGCACATCTGTGCAGATTAACATGAATGAATGAAGAAATTACTCTCTCATACATTTCTTAAAAGCTTTGAAAGTAAGGCACTCTGTTTTTCGGAATGCCACAATTAATTCTAGGTATGTTTGAAGACTCCATCCTCACACAGCTGTTAAGTACACTTCCTAATAAATTTGAATAATTTAGTAGTAGCTGAACAGTATGAGTTGTGTGCTACTTCCAATTGGTTCAAAGTTATTCAAGTAGCTGAGTGTAAGAGAAGACTCTGTGGTGTTCCCTAGGGATCTCAGAGGAGGTGGGCACCGAGCAGTCTGACACACAGCCCAAGGTGTGCAAGTGTACGTAGGAAAGGTTTCTGTTCTCTAGTAGCTTCTACTGCAGCCGCAGCTGTGCGTTGAGACAAGTCCTCAGGCTTGGAGCAGTGGATAGTGTTTCAGTCTCACGCTTCCAAACTGCAAACGGTGCCCAAAGAAAATAGAAGGGAAATATTTTCTACTGGTATCGGAAAAATCGGAATCAGATAGTAATGTTTGTGAGGATATGTATATGTCATATGTAATAATTTACAGGGAGCAAGGTGGGTGGTGGTTTTTTTGACCACTATACAAGAAAAGAGAGGTGTTCAATACCCTGAACATTAATTAAAAATTGCTTCCTTATTCTTTACATCATGTCTTGCTAACCTGTGAAGCTCAGTGCCATATGATAGCTAATCTGAAGAGCTTAATAACATTCAAAAGTAATTAGACTTTTGGATGGATACCATGCTCTGTTATCTTATACAGGAAAAAGATAAACCCTCCAGCTTCAAAGATGAGTTGGTAATAACCAACACTGAAAAAAACTTGACTGTCTGCCACTGCTCATTAAAAAGCTGGAGGATCAGTCATTGCTGCTGCTGGGTTAGGAGAGAGAGCAAGGGCAGACAGTCTGCTTGGAGATACTGCTTGCTGAAAAAAACACTTTTACAAATGGTCTGTTGTCTGGGCCACCTCGGTTTTGCTTTCAAAGCATAAAACCTCCAGGACCATGGGTGAAATAACATCATACATGCTGCTCGTCTTAGTTTGTACATAAACTACTACTGCAGTGGGACTGTCAGCAGCGAAGCAGCTGAAGTTAGTATTGTAGTTATTGGTAGATTTCTATCAAGGCAGTACTCACTGGGATGTTTTGGGGTTTTTAATTGAAGATGTATGTTTACTATGGGTGTCTTGTGTTGGCATCACATGTCTCCTGCAGCAGGCAGAGTGGGTGAGATTGCTTGTTTGTTTGCATATTGTGGTGGGTTGACCCTGGCTGAATGCCGGGTGCCCACCAAAACTTCTCTATCACTCTCCTCCTCAGCTGGACGGGGGAGAGAAAGTATAACAAAGGCTTGTGGGTTAGGATAAGGACAGGAGAGATCATTCACCAGTTACTGTTGTATTGAAGTATGTGAAGTATGAAGCAACAGACTCAACTTGGGGACCTTAACTGAGTTTTATTACAAATGAAATCAGAGTAGGATAATGAGAAATAAAACCAAATGCTAAAAACACCTTCCCTCCACCCCTGTCTTCTTCCCAAGCTTATTTTAACTTCAAAATTGTGCATTTCCCCGCTCTCAATGGTGCAGGGGGTTGGGAAGTGGGGACTCTGGTCAGTTTATCACATGTTGTCTCTGCTGCTCTTTCCTCCTTGAGGGAAGGACTCCACATTCTTCCCCTGTTCCACCATGGGGTCCCAACGACAAGAGACAGTCCTCCACAAACTTCTGCATTGGAGTTACCATGGACCGCAGTTCTTCACAAACTATTCCAACATGGGTCCTTCCCATGGGGTGCAGTCCTTCAGGAATGGACTGCTCCAGCGTGGGCTCCTCTCTCCGTGGGGCCACAGGTCCTGCCAGGAGCCTGTTTCAGTGCAGGCTTTCCATGGGGTCACAGCCTCCTTTGGGCATCCACCTGCTCTGGTGTGGGGCCCTCCACAGGCTACAGGTGGATCTCTGCTCCCCTGTGAATTTCCATGGGCTGCAGGGGCGCAGGTGCCTCACCGTGAACTGCCCCACGGACTGCAGGGGAATCTCTGCTCCAGAGCCTGGAACACCTCCTCTCCCTCCTTCACTGACCTGCGTGTCTGCAGGGCTGTAGCTTTCACATGCTCTCACTCCTCTCTTCTCTGGCTGCAATTGCTTGAGCACGGTACCTTTTCCCCCTTTTTAAATCCATTATCCCAGAGATGCTACCTACCACTGTCGCTCCTGGGCTTGGCCTTGGCCAGTGGCAGGACTGTCTTGGAGCTGGCTGGCATTGGCTCTATTGGACATGGGGGAAGCTTCCAGCAACTTCTCAGAGAAGCCCTGTAGCCCCTCTTCCCCCTCCCAAAACCTTGCCATGAGTACCCAATACACATACCAACTCTGTGGACACTTGAATCAGGGAGAAAACATAGTGACTGTAAAACTACCTGCTGATAGGAAAATGTTTTACAGTAGTTTGCAGAATATAACATTTTTTTCTATCACTTTGTAAAAACAACTTGCATGGTCAGATTTATTGTATGAATTTGGTTTGGCTCTTACGAGATCTAAATTTGCAAGCATCTTAAAAGTATCTGCATTTTTTGCAGGGTATTATAGAGAAATCGAAAGTGAAAGGAATTCCCATCATTATTGATGCAGTAAGTATTTTCTTGATTTCAGTCAGTGGTTTAACATGTAAGAATCTATTCAGTAAACGCTCTTCTTACTGTGTTTTGCAGGATGGACTGTGGCTCATTTCCCAGCAGCCTTCTCTTATTCAAGGCTACCAGCGAGCTATTCTTACTCCAAACTATATGGAGTTCAGTAGACTGTATGAAGCCATGGTGAGCTGTTTGCCTTTTTGGTATTTAAGTGTGTGCAAGTTTAGTCTTTTTGTCCTTGAAAATAAGCAACTTATTACTGGCTTAAATATTATGTGCTGTTTCTTATATGTGAGGGAAGCACTCTCTGGGTTTTTATTCCGTGGGATAATTGCCACAACAATGCATGTTCTTAAACAGACCTCTTTTTTAAAGAAGACCCATTCTCATGCGTTTTTTAACATTGCAGTGGGTATAGAAAAAAATACATGGAAAGACTGATGATGTTGCTTTTTTTTTTCCCCCCATGCATATGTAAGTAGCACGTGTTAGAATATGTTGTTCTAGTAGCAAAATATGTACTGTGTATGGAATTCTTGTGTTGTAGCTTAGAGACCCCGTAGACAGTAGTGATCACCATGGATGTGTATTAAGACTCAGCCAAGCCATGGGGAATTTGACAGTTGTGCAGAAGGGAGAAAGAGACCTTATTTCAGATGGAGAGAAAGGTAAGTGAAGCCTTCTGCTTTTAGCAGTGTGATTGTTCTGTTCTGTTTGCTTCCAGTCGTAGTCCAGTAGAGTGAATAGCAATTGGCTGCATTCCCCTGAAGATTGGAGGGATTGCTGCCTTTGCAGATCATCTTTAGATGATTTGTGTAAATTTATATTTTAAGAGCGCAACTGAATTTATTTGCTGAAAAAAATTGCTGATTTTATTTCTCATTTAAATGACATTATGTTTTACATTACATGGGTATTGAGAAATTAATTATTTAATCTTCGTGAACTGCTTGAAAGTTCTTTGCTGAGATGGTTTATATAAGTGCAGCTGTCACTGCTAAATTGATACAAAACAATGTTGTTAGTTCACCATGTGTCGGTGTGTGTGAAAAGTGAAGATGTCTTGATGCTCAGGACCTGCTCAGTTCCTTGATGCTGTCCATCATGGGGCTGCAGATTAGCGGGTAGGTATATGACTCGTACAGCAGCCCTGACAAATTAAAAAATTAACTCTAGATTGCCATCACAACAGTCACATACCAGTATGGTTTAAAGTATACTTAATAAAATTAGCTGCTTGTCTGGTGCTTTTTTTACTGATCGTTTGCTGTGATCAGTATAAAATTATTCACGAGTGCCTTCGACACATTTTGACTGCATGGTCTTACTTCACATACATAACAAGCAGCAGCTCTGCTTTTAATTACTTGAAATGCTAATCTCTGATAAATGTTTATGCTGCTTCAGAACTGTTTTGTATATACAGTCAATTTTTCATTACTGGGAACCATGGAAGTCTTTTATAACAGAAAACAGATGTAATAAATACAACTGCTTTGTGCAGAGCCGCCTTCCACCTACTCCATTAGTGCAGATACTGTAGCAGATTGTGCAACAACTGGGGCCTGGAAGCAACGTAGTTACATCTATGTGGTAAAGGACCTTCCTCTTACAGCACCCAGGTTTCCCCACAGGAAGTCTTCTGTCATGCTGCACCCATAGCAGAGTTGATTTGTAACCTTGGACAGTCAGGCCAGGCTTAAAGGTGGATGAACTCCGCTGGAGGATGAAATGTCTTGACTCCAGTTGATGCCAGCTAGAGAGCTCTAGAGCACTGTAGTTGTCTTCTTTCTCTGCTTTTATGTCAACAATGTTCTTTTTATACAGGATCGTTGCTTTTTAAATGAACGTTGGGAAGACTGGGTGAGCGCTTTAGATTGAGTACATTATCTAGTATATCTCTATTCTCCTTTTGAACTGATAACTCTTGGGATAAGTGTATCCCCACAACTGCTGGAGAAACAGGACACTGTCTCCCATGCCTCTTGTCATGCAGGGTTAAAAAAAACAGGAAACAACTGAAGCTCTTTCCAGTTTCAATTTTGAATGTTTGTATGTGGCACAAGTTCGTGTATGTCTTGTGTGCTTCTGGGGTTTTTTATTGGTTTTGTTTTTCCCTCTCACCTTGTTCTTCATCTCTGTTGTGCTCTGATATTTTTTTCTATTAGTGAGTGGCTTTTGTTTTGAAATAAAAACAGTTCTGTTCCTTTATAGCAGTTGATTGATGTCCAGCTATAGGCTGCTTTCTTGTTCTTACCTTGGTGCTATCACTGATGCTTTGTTGGATTACAGACATGATAGTTAGCATTGCTGAGCTGAGAGAGCAGGTTATAATGTCTGTTACAAAAACCGTTTTTGGAGTTTGCATGACTTTCAAGAAGGTTCCTGAGAATTTTGCAGAAACCACAGACTTCAGCTTCCTTTTAACAATAGTGTTCTTTGTGTCTAGTCTGCTGGTCATTTTTTTTAAAGCTTCTCAAATGCAAAATTATGTTGAGAAAGGAGATTCTACTGTGTGCTCTGTGCCACAACATGGAATATGTTCTCATGTCACTGACCTTGAATTCTTTCCCAGGTTTTTTGCTCTTATTTTTCATCTGTCTCTTCTTTTGATCTGATGTCATTTTTTTTTCAGCTAAGACTACATACGTCATGATTCCAGTGTGAGGGAAATCCAGATTATTGGATGAGGCCAATGTCCTCTGAGCACAATCAAACATTATGAAAAGATCTGTGTACTCCTCTTGCCTTTTATTTATCATGTCATCATCCATTTGTAGTGCTTAAGCCCTTCCTATTAGGCATTTCCTCCTTGACCTCCTGTGTTCAGCATCACTGTAGTTTGCAAATATTACTTTTAAACTCTCTCCTTTGGGAATATACTGCACGTGTGCTTTCTAGGGAAAAAAAAAAAAAAAAGTAAGTCTCAGTGCTCTCCAGGAAAACCAGAAATTGAGAAATTGCAAACTTAACCATGTAACTTTAGTGTTCTGTGCTTAGTTGTTGTGGAAGGAAAGCTTTTTGAAGATGCCAAATTTTGCAGTAGGGAAGACTGGGTTTGTGAATGCTTTATAGCTCAGAGTGATTGTAGTGGTTACTTTCATAGTACTTTTATTCACGAGTCTGTAAGAAATGCAGTCGACAGTTTACTTCTGTTACCTGAAGACAGAAAGAGTTACCAGGTGATTCGGCATAAGGTGTTGGTGAAGAATTACTCTCAACAAAAAGCTTTGTAATCTACACAGAGAGGCTCAATAAATTCCGACTGGAAGCTGAAGTTTAATAAATTCAAAGTAAGATTTTATTAATAGACAAAGAAATTAACTGATACAGCAACGGACCTGAAACTTTGCTAGATTCACAAACTTTGGAGTGTCTGGATACCTCTGAGGTTTGTTTTCACAGATCAGACTAGCAGGTGCAGCTGATTCCTTATGGCCTCAGTCACATACTGGCCTCCGTGAAAGCAGTAGCAGTCCTGCACTATAAGGGAGGTTTTTCTAAGATTTGTCTCCATTTCAGTAGAGAGCTGCCAACTGGCCTGTAAACATAATCAAGATTTTAAATTAAGTTTTATATACTCTTTTTCTCTTTCCTTTTGCAATTTCACGTTATAGCTTGGTCTACAGTTGTTGATTCCCTGCTCTACAAAGATGAGCTTCACCATGCTCTTGGTAGGTGATATCAGTGCCATCACTGACCAGGGTAGGAATGAGTACTCAGCCTGTGGGTAGAAGGTAAGTCAGCTTTTATTCACTATGGCACAGCTCTCTAAGGTTATCTTTTTATTATTCTTTGGAGAACTGGTCAATAATAAAGTGTGGTTATACCAGCCTTAGTTCCTAACATGTTTAAAATTTGGTTAGGTCCTTGAATTAGAGGATTTGGACTTTGATTTTTTTAAGCATTATAATGAGCTTTTCTGTGTTTTACCCTCCTCCTTTCCAAAAGGCAGGCTTTTATGGGAACCATCCCATTACTTTTCCCTGGAACCAGTAGCCAAATTTGGTTTCTCTCCAGTTGCTCAGCTGCAGCCGTGGTCAAGAGAAGCAAGGAAGCATGCGAGGCAGAATACTGAGTACTGACTGTGGGGTTAAAATCCATCTCCTGCCATAAGTCCCCAAGCACTACTTCTGATTCCAGCTGTTCATCTCCCTACACAGCTGGAAAAGAAGCTATTCAGTGCTTGTCACTGCCTGGCTCACTCACAGCTGCTGGGCAAATCTCACCGAGATTTTTAACTGAGAGGCAGCACCTTTGTCTCCAGTCCTGCTTCTGCAGAATGAGCGAAATGGGGAGGTGACGGTTCCTGTCCCTGGTGTCACTGTGGTGTCCATGGCACACACAGCCCAGCCAGCTTCTCCCTGGCACTGTTCACTTGGCCCCTGGCTCTGGTGCCTGTCCAAGAAAACTAATGTAAAATTTGGGTCATTTTCGGCTAACTTAAACTGCCTGCTCTGTCTCGCACTCAAGGACTTACCTAAGTTTTAAAAGTGTGATTAGGGAATAAAAAAGTATAAGCACCCTTTATATAAAAGCCAACTTACGTTTTCCACACCAGTTGAGTTGTTTCTCCAGCCGGAGTCATTAAACTTGGTTTCCCTGTCTGTATGCACTCTGGGACGTGTTTCTGGGAGTCCACGATCTCCAGCTATGTGCTTTTGTGAACTAACTTGCAAAAGGAAAAAGATAAATTTCTTACTAGTACAAGTATATGCTAGGTCAGAGAGGTGTATTAGTAAGAGATTTTACTAAAAATCTGATAATGGTCTAAGTCTTGTATTTGAGCAAAATGATCCTTGATAGTTACATTATTTGCATAGAAAATGGAAATCTTAAGCCTTTTAATTAAACTAGAGTGTGTTTGTTGTGTGGGGTGGCTGTTGTTAGCTGATCCGATCCAGTTGGGTCGTATCAGAAGTTAGAATGGTCATGTTTCATTATGTGGATTCCTGACCACATTAGGGTGGGTGTAATACTTCTCCTCTGTAAGAGGAAAACAAGTGCAAGGAATTTGTTCAGGATATCTGAGATTCAGGAGTTAAATTTGAATCTTTTCAGTCTGCAGTCTCAATCAATGTGATATTTCATATAGGCTCTTCAGCCTTCTTGACCATCATCGGAACAACTAAACTATCCCATATTTCACATGCTGTGCTCTAAATGCAAAAGTAAAAGCCACCCCAGAGATTCATTTTTTTACCTTCTGGGTGAACATGGTGAATCAGGAACAAGAAGACACACACTACCTTTTCTACTACTTTGGTTTTCTAACTGTGATGTGTCTAGGAGCTGGCATTGTAAATGGTGCTGCCTGCATACAGCCGTGTCAAAATCTGTGCTTCCCGGTTAACTTGTAGTGCTTGAGGTCAGCAAAACTACTGCATTTTTTTCCTTCAAAGAGAGGACACCTATTTTCAATTACATAACAGACTGCTGTGTTTTGGTTTTTTTAATTAAGCACACAATACCCAGAAATAGGTCATTCTGGGCTTTTGGCAGCAGCAAAATTTGGGCTGGGAGTTTTTCAGCCTAAAACTTGGCAATGATACAGCTAAGTGTGACACCATGGTCTGAATGCTTTCACAAATATTGATGTGTATCTCACCATCGCTCCCTTTTCGGCGCTTCTTGAAGATATTTTATGGCCTGAAATATATTGAACATAGCGCTACTAAATGATTTGGCCATAGTTACCCAGAAAGTCTGAGGCAGAGTTTTGAATTGTTTGGAGCCTAAAACTCTTGAATTTCTACTTTCCAATATTCTGTCAGTATGACAGCCTTCAATTTTTCGTTTCTGTTGCACTCATTTCAGTACAAATTATTTCCATGGATTTAGGTACACAAGAAATCCGTGTGATTATATGTGAGGGACGTGTTCTATTTGCTGCCTAAAGCTCTGGCAGTATTTATGTGATGTTTACTTGCTGGGACTGTGTTGAAACTGTTGAATAGGACTGTGGTTTTTCTGACTCTAGCAGATCTCCTTGCAGGCATTTCTTCAGTGATGACATTTTTATTTCATCTAGCCTTTTCTTCTGATAGTATATGTGTGCTGCATGGATAAGTGCAAGGGAGTTGGGTAATTTTTTTTTTTTTCCCCTGAGAGTTACTTGGCATAAATCAGTTTTCATTAAAAAACTGTCTGCTACTTATACCGAGGTGGGTTTTTTTTTGATTCATCACCTTGAGAAATGATGACATCAGATTTGGTTGCCCAGACCCATTAGAAAACGGAACTGGACACCCTGCCCTTGACCAGCATTAATTGCGTGTTTCTGTCTCTCACACTCTGTCAGTTGAACTATAACTGAACCTCTCCATTGTTCTGATCAGGACTGGTGTCAGACTAATTGACCTTAAGTGGCCCTGGCTGCTGCCTTTTTCAAAATTGACACATTGTGGTGATTTCAGTCTTTGTAGTTTCCTTGTTGTCCTGCATCCAGTCATCTTGGTCTCCTCAGCTCTTCCAAGAACCGTATTTTCTAGGTTTGCTGATGTACGTGCCCATCCCTAGTTGAACATGTTACAGCCTCACTGAACAACAGATCAAAGAAAGCTTCATCCTCATGCAGATAGAGCTGTGCATGTTTCCAGGGAATAGATCTGCCCACCTTCTCGGCATCACAGCTGACTCTTCAGCCATGTCCAGCTAATCGAGGTCCCGTAATGTTGCCGCTGGTTGTGACTGCTCAGTGCAACGTAAAGGCATCACCCCCGTGGTCCTTAAAGAACTGCTGGGACCGTCTTCACAGCAGGGCTCAGACATTCAGTGGGGCATGTTGCACTGGGGGAGCAGTTTTATTTTGTTGTTCTAGGAGAAGGCCGGGAAAAGCATCCTGTGTTGATTGGGCAGTGTGCCCGTTTGTCTTGATGCCACCGTGGGATTCCTTCTTATATTTTAAAAGCTTTTAATAATGACTGTAATTCAGAGGTGTTTTTAAATCCTTTTCCCATCGCCTGTTGTCATGTTCATCATCCTTTTATTTTGAAGTGTTCTTTGATCAACCAAGCCTCTGCACAAGAATTGTGTGAGTGTTATATCTTTGCCTCCTCATTCAAGTGAATTTCCTCTAGTTCTGCTTCTTTGAAGGTATTCCATGGATTTGTTTTCCAGCATCTGTGTGCAGAGTACAAAAGTCTGGTTTTGTTGTTGCCTGTGAGGTAGTCTGCACATATTTGAGACTTACTTTTTTAAACCACAAACAAAAGACTGCTTTTTTTTCTTTTTTTTTTTTTTTTATTTAGCAGAGTATTATAATTGGCCTAGTTTGAGGAGATCTTGCTTTCCTGTACAGCTCAAAAATGACTGGAAGGTTGTGGGGCTACAGAATAGTGGCAGATGGTGACATACAGCTAATAAGCAGGGGCTTGTGCTCAGCTGTCAGTCAGAAGGCCCCAAAGCTTTTGAACAGAGGATTTCCATCCTGCCTCCTGCCAGGAGTTCAAGCCCTCAAAGTGAAAATCCTGTGAGATAGCGTCTTCAAAGTAGTAGAATTAGAGGTAATTTCTCCAAAGCACTGTATTTAAAATAAAAATAAGAATAAATCACGCCACCTTAAAGGGCATACCTTCTTCAGATAGCTAACTCAGAAGGGCATTACACTTGTGAAATTTGACATTAGCTACTGCTCGCTGAGAAACACATCCAGAATCTTAATTTGAGAGGGGGAGGGGGAAGGGGAGAAGAGTGATTGGGAAAATGAACTGCTGGCTAGGCTGCAGTGGTGTGTGCTGTGCTCGTGGTGACGAATGAATCTCTGCCCTCTCCGTGGCAGCAAACACGCACAACTGCCTGGCCCCACGAGCCCCGCAATTACTGCTGGAGGGATCGGTGGGGAATGGAAGCGAAGTGCAATTCTTTGCTGTTGCACGTAATGAGCTGGAAGGGCTTTATTGGCATTTTGTAGTTTTTTACCACTTGCTATTTAGGAAGATTATCTGCAAGTCCTTCAGTTCTGTGCAAATTTTTTCCATTAGTTTGAAAGATAAAAATTTTTATAAATGTTAGAAATATTTTAGAGGGAGACAGTACTCCCTCTAAAACACCTGGGCTGCTCTGTTCATACACTTTGGAGAAACCCAGCCCAGGCTTGAGGTAAGAGCTGTTGTCCAAGCAGTGCCTGGTCTTGCTTTATCCTTTGCTTGTATACTTGGCGTGCTCAGCAGCACAGAAGTGATTGTGTGCACGGTCCTGAGTCCTGCGGTAGCTGACTGGAGATGCTAAGGATCACCACTTGGCCAGTCATGATTCTGCCAGCTCTTCCATTCTCCTAGGAGAGGAAAATAAATTTGTCCTGGGGTTTTTTTCAGAGCCAGAAAAGAAGCTAAGGGTAGGTACATACCCACAAGAGAGTTTGGAGAAGGGTAGCAGAATTGATGCTGTTTTCTTTTTGTGTGCCTTAGATGTCCTCCAGGCTTCCTGCTTGGGCTTGTTGAGAGTGGAGAACAAAGGAGTTAAATGTTGTGAAACCATTTGCATGTTCTTCATAGTTAAAGCTGCACAAAGAGATCAGTTTGACCAAGGTCCTTTGTATATTTGAAACAGAAATGTAACATCTGATACCCTGACACAGCCTATCCACCGTGGCACTGCTGACAGAAACGTACACGGATGGTGAGACACTGTTGATTGGCAGAAAAAAATAAATCTGTCTTGCGTGTGGTTTTTACAGAGCGTAAGGAAAAGGCTGTTTCAATAAAATATTTTCATGATGGACATGGCAGAACATTTGAGATTTTAGTTCTATTTTGCATTTGCTTTTTGTAAACACCTTGGTTTATGTTTGCAAACTCAGAGACGTTGAAGAGTTGTGTTTGTGCAACGGCTTTGTGAGGGACCTGGTCCAGTGTGGGGTGATGGTTCATTATGGCACATCAATAACTAAACTCACCTGTGCAGGCTGAGTGAAGTGGAGAAAGTGTACACATTGTGCAATGTTATTTGCAAAGGATTACAAGGTAATGAGAAAAGTATTTTTAAAAATGTTAATGCAATTTATTTTTTTTTTAAGAATAGTCTATTTCAGCTTGTTCTGCTGCCTGTGTCAAGTCTCTCACCTGTTAGTTGCTGTGTGCCTCAGAGGGTAACCCTTGCAGCTGCAGTGCTGTCATTGTAAATGGAGGGGAAAAAGCACATGACTTTGTTTTTGGTTTGTCTGTTCGTAGTACTTGTGTGCAGTCATGAAGGAAGCAGCCGGAGATGTGGTGGACAAGGGGACCTCCTTTCTGGTTCTCTTGGAGTCTTGGCACACTGGGCATTTGTTGCTGGAGCTGAAAAAACAAATGGGTATGAATATTAATTAATAACTTAATTGCTGTGAGTCTGTGTTCACCTGTGGTCATAGACCTGCTATGTAAGTTTCCAAATGAAATTGGAGGTTTGGGTAAGAAGGTATCCATGCACCTCTTAAAAGTGTAAGGGTGTTCTAGAGCAGTCTGCATAACAGTAATCATTTTAATAAGACAAACCCTTCAGTAATCTAACATCTCCCAAGTCTGGGGCAGAAGAAGAGCCTCTGGATCTGTTGGCAAGGACATTTATGTACGAGGTACGTGTTTTCAAAACAATTGAATGTAGACAGAAAGTGTGAGGGATAAATAAGTGGTAGTCATTGGCAACAGCATCTCTGTCATTCAAAAGACATGTTGTTTGGCTTTGTTATTTCTGTTTTGGTGAATCCTCCTGCATTGTGCCTGAGGAATTCAGTGGGGCAGGTATGTTGAAACTTGCAAAAAAAGTACAATTTCAAAGACAGTAATTCTTTTAAGGCCAAATGGCAGTCCACTTTGGTTGTACCTAAAGCAGCCATGCAGATGGCTGTTGGCTTTTTAGTTAAATTATGTCAATTCCTGCCACACTAGCAGGTCCAGATAGTCCTGTAGTCTTTCTGTGAAAGCAGCAGCTTTAAATAAAGTTGAAAGGAACATAAGCAGTGAGGGAGTTACAGTCCCTCTTAGTAAGGAACGAGACGAGTTATGGAAGCTTGAGGAGTGGAGACCTTCTGTAGTCTTTGGGATGCTGCGTGCAGGTGCACAGTATCAGGTGTCCATGGGAGTTACCCAGCCTGTGCTTGTGTTACCACAGGGGCACTGCAGGAGGTGCCCCAGAGGGAATGAGGGACCAGTTGAACCAGACTTCAGAATTCTGAAATTTGACATAGACAATCTTGGTTTCCTTTGTCATTCTGGGTATCTGAAGTTGCAGCTGCCACTAAAGGAGGAATTCTGTTTTAAGTCATTAACAGAGTGACTTCATTTTTGCATGGGGTACAGCACAGCAGCATTAAATCGTTGGAGAGATTAGCAAACACAGCACGTGTTCTCCGGGCTCTCCTCATTTGAGCTCCTGTGGCTTTTCTAAACAGCTTGCTCGGAAACTCCTTTATTGTATAGATGAAGGAAAAGTATAATTGGCATCAGCAATGCATTGTGTCTCCTGCAGTGGTGTTAAGGTGACCCTTCCCAGGCACCTGCTGTACCAATCCTGCCTACCTCGTGTGTTGCAGGAAAGGAGGAGCTTTTTGCGTTCAGTGAGTCAGGGCATCTGCTTGGAGACTGCACTGCAGGCAGTCCAGCCAGTCCTTCCAGTTTGTGCCTGGCTCTGGCATTTCACAGTGGGTCTGTACAGAGGGGTTTTCAAACATGGAGATTGCACTGGCTTTCAGGGGTGCTACTGGTACAGTAGGTGGGATTCCTCATTTAAGTAGAGAGGATGCTGATGTCTTTGGTGCTTCAGCTGCCTTGAGCCCAGGAGCCTGTGCACAGCTCTTGTTTCAGAGCAGTGTTTGGGCATCCAAGATTAAGTCTCAAGGTGGCTTGAATACTCCTGCACCTTGATGAATACATGGAAATTCTGCTTAGGTAACACCTAATCATAAAGTCACGTCCTGCTTTGCCTGTATTTTACATTGGGATCCTTTCCAAAACTCTCACTTGGCAGAGGAGTCAGGAGGTCCTTAGTGCCTTCCAGGCAGCAATGCTCAGCTGAGGCTGAGCTTTGTGAGGTTTTTGATCAGCCAGAACCCGGAGCACAGCACTGGCTGCTGAACTACTCTGCAGCTGTTTTCTGTTTTAAGGCAGCAGAAGTGACTCCCATGGCCCAGCCTGTGAAAAGGTGCTCTGGAGGTGGCAGGTGGAGCTGGCTCTGGACTGTGCTGGCTTCTCCAAGGGAGGTTCAGCATTAGAGGTCTGAGTCTTGGGCAGTTCTAAGTGTGTAGGAGGCATTACAGCAGTGCCTTAACTGGTGCTCTTCACCTGCCACTGTACCCCTTTTAAGCCAATCTAATGAAGGCCCCGGAGCAGTCATTGTGGCCCTGTTGAAAATCATCTCTTGTCTGCATCCCCATGACCTTCCCCCACCCCTGCAAGACAAAACTAAATGGAGTTACCCAGCAAAGGGAGAGGAAGGGGGGTGGAAAGGCTGTCAGGTGAGACTTCGGTCTTCCTCTGAAGGAAAGCATGAAGCTTCACATCAATAAAACTAGACATGGAACACCTTACCCACCTTTTGAGCCTGTTGTCCTTTTGCATGCTGTGGCCCTGGTGGTGTTTCTCACTCAGTCACATGCTGTGCCATGGGTAGGGAAGTATTTGTTTAAAAAAATTCAGACAAAGGTGTTCTGCAGTGCAAGAGTCTGAGAAGATGTTTGCTTAAGAGGCCTTCCTGGCAGTGCTGACTAACGGTTACGAGTACAAAGATGATGTCCACCACCTCATAAATTGCACAGAAGTGTTTGGATTCTCTTTATAATGTTGTTTTTTGTTTTTTTCCTTTCAGTCAAAATCCCTTTCTAGTGGCTGCATTTGGAGCTTGCTCTCTCACGAGGCAGTCTAACCACCAAGCCTTTCAAAAATTCGGACGTTCAATGACAGCCTCTGACATGGTTTCAGAAGTTGGAACAGCTTTTAACAAACTTTTTGAAACCTGAAGCCAAAGCAGCAGAGCAGCAGAAAAGGAAGAACAATGACTGCAAGAGTAATTACATGTACCGTAGAATTTACATAATGCACCCTTTCAAGTGCTGTAGCAGCATTGGTATGTTAGGTAGATATTTTTTATTTTTAAGAATAGAAAAATATGATTAATGTAGATATTTTTTAAGAGTTTGGAATACAAAAATGTTTTGGCTGAAATAAGCTGTAGTTGCAGATCTGTTATAATATAATAAAACTAAACTGAAAGTATTCCTGTTCTTTTTGATAGTTATTGAGCAATAACTAAAGTGTGAACAGCAAAAAAAAAATGCACTTGATATTTAGATAAAATTCTTCCACCAGCTCAATTGAATTTCTTGGATTGCACCAAGGTTGTCACTTGTCATTCTTAGACCCTCTGTCTAGAATTAGCTATTGCACTTCATTTTTTGCCATGCTAGTATAGTAAGAAGCAAAAAGTAAGCCTCTTTGGAAAGGGAATGCATGAGAGTTGCTGTAGATTTTGAATGTAATTAGTTGCCTTTTCCCATTCCCGGTCCCAGAGGCAGCATTCACTTGGACAAGGCACCCCTTCCTGTAATGTCCTGTTATTTTTTAAAACGGTTCCCCCTTGGCAGAATGAAGATATACTATAGGTATCTTAGCAGTAAAATTCATTAAACAATAATCAGGCTTACCTGAAAAAGAAATAAATTTCTGTTTCTTTTTCTGGTCTTGACTCATCTGGAACTGGATACAATGAACTTGTGAAATTATCATTTGGAGAGGTACTAGGCGGGGCAAGAAACTCGGTGATAGCCAGCAGAACTGGTTCAGCTCCCAGTGATCATGGAAGAGTGAGGTGCTTTTAGAACTCCAGTTGCCTGCTGGGTTAGAGCTCGGAGCAGACCAGCACACAGCTCCGTAGGTGGAAAGCGATGAGCCAGCGGGAATACAAGGGGAAGGAACAAAAGGCAGCCCAGGGCACGTACCTGCACCTTCATAGCCGTGTGCAGGCAGCAACTCAAAGGCAGGAGTAGAAAAAGGGTGGTCAGTGTTTGAGCTTCAGGTGCAGTACTCAGCACTGCAAAAAGCAGGAGTTCTTAGAGCAAAGACCATTGATCTTTGCAGGACAGACAGACAGACACTGTCAGGGCCACGCCAATCTGGGGCACTGGCAGAGCAGGTAAGCGTTAGGCGTAAAGCAGAACTTTTGTGGGATTTTGCACGGGACCATTCCTTAAATTTTTGGAGATCTAGTCAAAGCTTGTAGGTATTGAACCAGAGTGGAGAGGGAGGCGAGTTCATGTAAAGCAAATGTAAGTGGGTCCTGCCCTTGCACCTCCAGTCCAGCTCCGAGTGTTTCTGCTCGTTAAAGCGCTGGAACAAGCACGTAACACATCCAGTTCCTGCAGCAGGTGTTACCTTGTCAGCACAGCCACTCCTGCAGTGCTCTCAGCTGGAGCGTGGTGTCTCAGACCAGTCAGACTGTGTTCTCATTCCCTGCAATAGCTGCCTGCAGAAAGCACCCAGAATCAGAAAGGCTACTCCAAGTATTTCCCTTCAGCCCTTAGAGTTGGTATTTCTGGATGCACTGTGACTACTACCTCACCCTGATGCATTTTTGGTTTTCTTTTTAAACCAGTTACCTATTTTTAAAATAGGTTTTTAAGTGTTTGCTTGTGTTGCTCTATGAGGGTTCGCAGACTACTCTTGAGATGAGGTTTTAGTGTTTAATTTAAGCAGTTTTGTAAACTGTCTACAGCTTCGGGGAAACTTAAGCTATTATTTCCCCTCCTTAAATGTATTTCAGAAACCTGACTACTTTTAAATGAAATCAGAAGGTTAAAACTGATTTTAAAACAGCTACTGCCTTTCCTTTAAAAGAAACGATTTTTTTTCTTGTAATTAGAACATCAGTGGTATTATAATCTAAATGATATTTGTAGGCGAAGTCAATCAATTAACAGAGCTCAGTACAGATTTCAACCTGCCGTGTTGGTTTTAAAGCTACACAGAAGTTGTAACTCTGTTATTCACTAATGTATACAAATTGTTACAATTTTTAAACATTCTGGGAATGTAGCAGTTTCTTTTGGTAGGAAATAAAAATAATAGCGACTTGACTGGACTTTGTTTGGTGTGTGCCGATCCCATTTCACACAGCAGCTGAGCTGCCTGCTCCCCATTCGCTCGGTTCTGCTAGAACAACACTGCCACGGGCAAAGGTACAATACCAGCTGTGTCAAACAAGCACCTGCCCCAGTGCTGATGAAGGGACACCCCGCTCCTCTCTGCAAGTACAGATAATGGGGAAAGGGAGCAGAAAAATAGTTACACATTTTATTCTCAACAGTAAAAAAGAAAGCCTTTATCCTTTTGAACATGTACTTTGAAAACACACAAGTGCCTTGTAGGTGAACCCATGGTCTTGGTTTTTATGTTTTCACAAATTGATTTAAAGGGAGTGCAGGTACCGGCCCCATATCGACACAGGCCCTGGAACACAGGTCACCTCAGGTGTAAGAGAGGCTTCTGCACCTCTGCCCACAGCCACAGCAGCCAGGGCCAGCAAAAAGGTAACTGAACACAGGTCAAAACTAAACATACTCATTTTATTTCCCACTTCTGGAGAGATCCTGAGCGTGCTGCACTCCCAGTGCTAGAGCCATCTCCATGTATTCTGTGCAGAAGCAAACAGAAGAGACCAAGCCTTACAGGTAGCTAGATACCATCATATCATAGGTAGAGGTTCCACAGGACCAAAGCAGCACCACTGCAATAAGGAAATACTTTTAACCTTGAAGTATCCCCCACTCCTCTGTCTGAGAGGAAAAGAATTCTTAAACCAAAAGGTATAAAATTAAGTGGTTTTTACCTTAAAGACAGGCCTAAGTTCTTGCCTCTGCCTTCACCATGTTTAAATTCTGTGTCAGGTCAGCAACATGGGGCAAGGGCAGATCACAGAGCACTTGGGGCTGGGGCAGTTCCTGCAGTAGAACAGACCCATGTCTGTGTCAGTCAGTGCAGCTGCTCCCGTGCTGCCTTGTATTCTGGATGCTTCCACCACCTGTGCTGCAAGGCCTGTATTTATTTACCAAGCAGTAGTGCCAACAGTTTTGCTCAAATTACACGCTATCCTTTTTAGCCATTCTGTTCAACAGATTTTATTTTGAAAGAATTAGTATTTACAACAGTTGCCAAAGTAGCTGAAATAAAAAACAAGTCCCAGGATGAAGGATCAGCTGCTTTTCTCAGTCTGCTTCTCTGTCTGCCCTCCTTCCACAATTTCCCAGGTTGAAACAGCAGCTCTGTCCTGTAAGAAGAAGTAAGCAGGTCAGTCCCACCAGTCAGGATCACAGGTTTTAACCAAGATCCACTTGGCAAAGCTATTCATCCAGTTGGGCCAAAGAGGTGGCAATACAATCTCACAGGAATGCCACTGCTACTAATAACGCTCAGAGCTGTAAAACAAAACTAGACAATTTTTCGCAGCTCAGAGGGAAGAAATGCACGGTAGGAATGTCACCTCTTCAGCGTGGGATGCTGCAGAGGGGTGTAGCCTCTCACAGGAGTAGCTTCTGCTCAACTCATGCAGTCGTATTTTCAAGTCTCAATGGCTGATGTCCACGAAAAAACACGCTCAATAGGTAAGAACATATTGCTGAACATGTTTGATCTTCTGACCTCGGGACAGAAGCCTGTTGATTTTAGTATCTGTAATGCCATACTGTCATACTTTTGAAAGGCAATATTACAACTACATTGAACATTTTATTTAGAACCAGCTGTTTGACTGCAGTGGTTGAAATTAAAAGTTAATCTGAACATTGACACATGATAATGTTCCATGAGTGCTGACTCATGACAGTGGCTGGAAATGTTGAAATTTTAACATTAAAAACTTTCTGATGCCTAAATACCCAATTACTACATTTCACTTAGTAGCATAGCTTCCAAGCATGCTACAATGCCAAGAAAAGACACATGGATTTTTTTAATCAGTCTGTTTCAAGTTATGTAACTTCAGCCAACATCCTTTGCGTTGAGCAACCTGACAGAAGAAACCAGAGTAGGGAAATCACGAGCTAGAACCTGAGGGAGAAATTACCCTTTCTACAAAGCCGATTTTTAAGGAAATTAAGCTTCGACTCGAGCCACCCCCTCCCTGCCCTGCCTCAAACCAGGGGGGTTCCTAGTCTGCACTGGGTGGAGGTGACTGCTTGACTGCTTCGTCTGTTCTGCTGCTTTTCCTTCTGCACATGGACTTGGGACGTTGCTGGCTTGCTTGAGCCTCGCGTGGCAGAGGGCAGCGTGCTGGCAGAGGCATTAATGCATGCACAGTGTGAGGCTCAAAAGTTTTGTGGAAATGAGAAATCCAAGTAACTTCCTCAAGCACTTATTAGGCAAGCAGGACCCCTGTTAGGTGCTGTTTTACCGGGGCATTTTTGGCATCAGCTGACCCAGCCAGGCAGACTCATGATGAGCAAGAGGGTGGGGAGAGCCCTGCTTGTTGCAGATGTGCTTTGGTGAGCCTGTGTGAGGAATTGCAGAGCTGCATCACCCAGTTTACAGGACTCTTTGGGATCTGCAAAAGCAAGGTGTGAGCAAACTTCACAGCATACCTTCAGACACTTCCACAGTATCAGCAAAAAAAGCAGGAGTTCAGCTTTGGATGCTTGCTGTATGTGTTCCTACGTGCATGTGTGCTTTGTCTTCTGGAGCAATCTATTCTGGGACAGATTGTGCTGAGCTCCAGGTTATTAAAATTTTTTTTTAAATAAATGGAATGGTTTGAATCCTGGCTCAGACTAATTTGTGGGGTTTTCAAATGTAAATCCCTTTAAAAACAAACTAAAATCTGCAAAAGAACAAAGGTGGGGCTGCAGCATTTTTCCAATAGATGAAAAGGCAGGCTGCTTCTCCAAGACTTTGTCTCAGCACAATTGTTTGGATTTGCAAACTTGCTTGACGGATGAGTTTAGTGGGGATTTACAAACAAGTTAAAGGAAGCAGATGTTCCAGCTTCCCTTTCCTTTCACAGCTGCAGCTCAGCACCACCACCAGGCTCTGGCCCTCACCCCGCTCGCTGTCATCCGAGAGAGGAGAGATCCCACCACGCTCTGCTTTACCAGGAGCGCTGACAAGTGACAGCCCTCACGCTCGGCAGCTGCAGCAGATGTGTGCTGTTGCTCCCTGATGGCACCGTGCTTTCCATCCTCCCCCCGGTAAAACCACGGAACCAGACTTGCCAGGATCAGGTCCCAAGCAAAGGAAAAATGAGCAGCATACACTGGATGGGGGGAGAGAATGTGGAGGATTATTCTGCACCCAAGGAGCAACACTGACCCTCGCCTCGCAGAGGCGAGAAGGGCAGTGACCAAGAGAAACTGGAAGAAGCAGCACTTTAAAGAAGTAACGCAGCTCCTTGGAACCAGGAGGAGGCAGTGATGCCATAGAGGGTCTTCTCTTGAGCCAGAGATGCCACTGAGATAAGGGAAAAGAACACTGGCATTAGGTGCAGGCTAAAAGTAGAAAGCAGGATGGAGAGAGGAGCGGTACAGGAATTGGGCAAAGTCCCTGTGGCTCAGGAACAGTTGGGAATGAAGCTGCTGAAGATGGAAGAGGCTTTCTCATGAAGACTTATTTTTGGTGGGGAGGGTAGAAGGAAGGCATTATTTTCACAAGTCATCTCAGTTTACTTTCCAGCTCCTTTGCAATCTTTTTTAAGCCTGCACACATTACTCACACCCTTCCTTCTGGATTGAACTTGGGCAACTTAGGGATTTCTGAATATTATGGGATTTTCAGTGGCTTGCATGGAGACACCAGGCTGAGGGGGAGCAGAAGAGAAGGCAGCAGTACAGCCAGACAAGGGCTTGACTTCCACCTCCTGCCACTGCAGTCCCACAGGGAGCAGGGCACAACGCCACAAGCTGCTGAAGGGGAACGAAGGACAAAAATAAGTGTTGTCTTCAAAAGTGACTGAGAGTCTCACAAAGAGGGTTACCGTCCTCTACCTTTATGTGGATGCCAAAGGCAGCAAGGTCTCCACGCAGACTGTCACAAGCCTCCAGGAGGGGTTTTCTCTCCTGCATGAGCTGCTTCCTCTTCTCCTTCTGCTCCTGTTTGGGTTCCTTGGCTCCCGCCGCAGCCTCCGCTGGCACAGCGTCCGCTGCTTCCGGCAGAGCCAGCGCGTAGTGACGGACCTTCGTGCGGAACCTCACCAGCTCCTCGATGACACTGGAGAGCACTGCAGACTTGTCTCCTCCCACAGCCACCTGGAAATCAAACAGGGCGCGTTACAAACATCTGAGAATGATATTAAAAACATCGACCCCATCTCCGTAGCAATGTGAGGCCTTATCACCTCTCTTGGTTGTGCACCTTCCATATATTGAGAGGATTAAACTGTGACCATCCCGCTAATGCTGGACAAAAAGTTACAGTGGAGTCACACTCGGAAGTAGTTCAGCATACTCCTGCACAAGAAAGCATCTACCTGGAGCAGAATGCTCTCACATGAACACAGCACACCGCATAACCCAAGTGGGGAACTCATGGCCTCAGGAAACCTCCAAAATGCCAGAAGCATGCATAACTTAAAAAGGGATCAGACAAGTTAATGTAAGAAAGGCCTGGAACAGGAATCCAACACAGCAAGGGAAGCCTAGCCACCAGTTCAGACAGCTCCTTGGCTGTAAAAGTCCAAAGACAGAGAATACATCAGCCCTTTACTCTGTCTTTGAGCTCCAGACCCGCTTCAGGAAACACAAACCAGGAAAAATAAGTATATTGGCTTTAAGTCTCTAGTCTATCCTATCCTTTCTCCTTTCATCTACTACAGAAAACCTTCCCAAATAAACAGAACTTTCATCTGATCCACCCTACCCAAAGTTTCAGCCACTCAAAAAATCCTGACGGAACAGCAGCTACTGCACACATGGTGGTGTGGGTGTTTCCTGGCTGTAGCTGAGCCCCTTCCTCCCCTCAGCCACCTCCAAGCTTCCTCGGCCTCCTCTGGCTTGGCAGGAGTCTCACTGGTCAATGCCTCAGGAAGGGACCGGACTCACTCCTCCTACAGAGCCCTGCTCCAACAGCTGCCAGGATGGGAGCTTGGGAGGCAGCTGAAGAGGAAGGCCACTCCTCAGCACTGGCACAGCCAGGCTCCTGGTCTCGCTCTTGGCAAAGGGACCGTCCCTGTTTCTCATTAAAGGCAAACTCCCAAGGGGGAGGAAAAGGACAAACCTCCAACGAACAAGAGAACACCACTGCGGTGTTTTATCACTAAGACACAAGAGCGGGAGCACAAAGTGCACCAAGGCCGGGGGCGAAGCTCCTGGCAGCAACATCATCTGGGAGACGAAGAGCAGCTGAGTAATTAAAGCCAGAGGGGACTGGGTTTAGTCAGCCAACAGCAGGATGGGAACGAAAGGGAGCAGAGTTTCAGAGGTCACTGACAAACAAAGAGGGGCAGCAGGAGGAGGTGATGGGGAAGCTATCGAAGATAAGCGTGTGAAATGCAGCAAATTCCCCAAGCTTTCAAAACATGTACTCATACTAAAGAAAAAGTTTATGAGATTGAAGAAGATAATAAATCTAAGTGCCAGTAACCTGTGGCAGGATAAATACTTAAATACAGAAGGGAATGACATGATGATGGGAGCAAGAAACATGCCTCTACAAACACCACTGCAAGAGTTCAAACTGGCACCTACTGGAGTGAGAGCCTTCAAAAGGAGAAGCAGCTTTAGGAGATGAACCAATCTGATTTCCACATAAAACACTGCGTAGCCTCTCAGGGTTGATCTCAAATTTCTGGCCCTTGCTTACTCCACAGATTGGCCCCAGTATTGCACCTGCAATACACTCAACACTCTGCACTCTTTGGCAGAGCAAAAGCTTCCCAGCTCTAAAACAGGCACGATGGTTTTCACTCATCACCTTTCCAGATGGATTCATCTTACCTCCCTGTGGGTAAGATCCCCTCTTGCCAATGCAGAGAGACAGGCAGTCTTACTGTATACAGCCACCAGACTGAGATGAGCCACTCCTCGGCATCCCCAGTGATGACGTCAGGAGCACCGGCAGCTCCATTAGACTGTAAGGCTGATTAGCTGAGGTGAATCCCAGCCCAGGAGCAAGACAGACCCACAGGCTATATGTAAACATCCAAGTGAGGGGGCCCAAGCACCGCTCCCCGTATCCTCTGCACTGTGAGCACAGCAGTGTCCAGGCCGGGCAGCCCTCTCCCACACGGCACACGCCAGGACCCACTGCGGTCAGGGACTGCTCCTGGCAAGCTGCATATCTGGGGCTACCTGGCTAAGGGCCAAGAAAGGCTGGATGCTGGGCTGGTGTGGCTGGTCTCGGGGGCAGGGAACAATCCCTACACCATTTTATTTACTAAATTGTGGTAACCCATGGACCTTTCTGATGGAGATTTTGACAGATTTGTTGACTGGAAGCTGAAAGAGCAAAGGAACAGAGAAGAGTCTGATCAGCTGCTCCTCTCTGCCTGCTTATCTCAGACCAGGATCTTCTGCTGATCCCCCTGCCACAGAGAAAGGGACTAGCACAGCCTACAACAAAGAAAAGCATTCAGATACTTGTTTCAGGAAAAATATAGGTGCAGCAGACACCTGCACACAGACAGCCCCCAATCTGGAGGAGTGACTTCGCCATCCAACTAACAAAAAAATTTAAGTGTTTAAAAAATAACATGAAAACCACAGGCTATGAGGAGTAATACACAGCCAAATCACATCCAGCCACTGTTTTGAAAGAACTTGTGAGAAAATCCATGGAGGTAAACTAAATAAATGCATTTACCGCCACACTGCCTCATTTTCAAAGGACGAAAATTGTGATTTACATTCTTATTCTCTTCTCCCCCTCCCCAAAATAAATTTTTGCAGAACAGTTTCTCTACATTAAGCTTTCCACTACTTTGCATTCAGCTCCATACCTGAGCAACAGAGGAGCCGGCTACTCTCCAACACCTTGTGTGATTTTAAATGCTCCCTTTCCATACATCAGGATATCCCCTCCAAATTGATGACTCTCTTGCCCGTTCAGTAACTTGCTTTGAGCTTTTCTCTCCTTTTTTTTTTCTCTCCCCATCCCTATCTTTCCAAGAACTAGTTATGTAAGGGCCCCATCCCCAACTCATTGTCCTCCCCTCCCCGTACCTCAAGGCAGAGCAGCCCCTTTCCCTGGCCTTCTGCGGAGGAGTGGGACCCCTCACAACTGCAAATATTCACACAGCTATCAAAGCCAGCCTGGATGCAACCCTCGGGAAGAAGAGGAAAAGCTGGGGCAAAGCCAGACACAACAGGACAATTTAAAGGCCTCCAATGCTAACTTTTTCTTGTTTCATTCCTCAGTCTTTCATTTCCACAGCACAACTGGTGCAGAAGTCACACGGGAGTATCGCCAAGAACTAAAAAATCCCCCACACTTTGTTCCACCTGCTCATCCACTCTCCTAAAACATCACAGGAGAAACTGCAAGCGGTGCAGAAAGGTTTGCTAAAACCATAAATAACGTTGTTACCTCTGATGCTTTCAGAAAGCATGCTATGAAACATAACACGGGGGCTGCTACCATATATACTGGAACACATAGAAGAGATATTTCATTACCTGTCTTTCTCCAAAGGACATCCCAAGGGCATTGAAAAAGCCTTCTATATAGGAAATAATGCTTCCATACACAACAGAGCTTCTAGGAGAGCCAGCATCCTGTTTAGAAAACACTCAAAAGAGATTGTCCAGTCAATACATATTACAGAACCCAGCATCTCTCTGTAACCTAGTCCACAAGGGAAAATTATTACTAATTATATAGATTTACCTCCACCAGAACACCTGCCCAGACAGGCAATCTTACAGAGATATAAAAGCACCTCGCAGCACAAAGGGAAGGGATTTAAGTAAACGAGGGAAGGGAAGAGCTTATCACCAGCCTGCGCAGCGAGAAGAAGAGATGCGTGAAGCTGCCACACATTACACGTGTGCAGTAAATTACAACTAAAATAGCACTTCTGGGCATGAAAGGGCTCTGTGTATGGAAACAAAATAAAAAGAACAAAATCCCAGATTCACGGGCACCTATAATATAAAAGATTTTTAAAAAATAATTCTTTGAGTATCTTATTGATTTGATCCGTGCGCAGACCGCTTTGAGATAGCGGATGGCATTTTGTCATGCCCTGGTAGCACCAGCAATCAGCAGCAGCAGCAATAAAATAAGGATTAAATGACAGACTGAGGAGCAATTTAAGGGACTAACCCGTGCCTAAAAAACAAGAGTGATGACATGCACACGCAAATCTGCAGCTGGTACTGGATTTTATCTGACACCTTCCTTAGGGCCTGAGATAAGCCATAGTCTAAAATGTATAGGAAGATCTGAACTGAGAGGAGCTGGAGCAGGCCACTGGGAGAAAGGAATAGGAGCGTGCCATCTAAGGTGAGAAATGTTCAGCAGGAAGGCTAAAGAGAGGAGTAAGTCGTTATGTGGATTTACTCACAGTTCTTAAGGAGAAAAACTACGCTCACAGCCATAAAGAGGGACCACTGCAGACAGCTGGGCTGTGCCCAGAAGAGCTCCACCACCCCAACCAGCAATCTGCGTCAGCTGCCCCACCAATACCCCGTCCCATTCTCAACAGCACGACTGACAGGAGGAATTCAGAGGGAACAAGCAGTGACTGACAAAATGGGGGTACTTTTATCTAGGAGTGGTAATGCCATTACAGATCCCTGCTGCAAAGTGTCTCAGGTCAGGGATTCGCTCAGAAAGTCAATTTGTAAAGATAAGGCTAAGGACAGAATTTACAGCCAATGCCCAAACAGGACCAGAAAGAGGCAGGATTTCTAAACCAACAGGCTAATTCTCTCTTAAAACCTGTTATTACCATGTACACACTTCTTTTACTGCACAGACATGGCGAACGTGACGACACCAGCACTCAAGGAGCACAGCAACAAGGCTGAGGTGCTCACCTTGAGTGACAAAGGGAGCTGTTGGTAAATGGAGAACCCAGAAGTGCTTCAGATAGTGTTTATTGCTCGTGTCTTGTCCTTATCAGATGCCTTCTCTGTGTCAGCACGAGAGATCTTAACAGGGTCTTAATTTGCCAGAAGCCATCTGAAGACAGACTCCTGCAGGAATGCTGGTGCCAGTGACAGTCTGCCGGCAGCAGAAGCCACTCGGCCCCCAGTGCTGAACTCACCACCAAGACTGCCTGGTGCACCTGGGGCTGCCAGCCAGAGCCTCTGCAGCAACCACCCCCCCAACACTTCCCAATTCAGCTTAATTTCTGTGCGTGGATATTAAGCAAAGAAGCAGGGTAGGAACACAGAACCAGCACTAAAATTAGCGGCATGTCACAACGGCTTCAGGCCTTTCAAAAACCTCAGGTATAAATAATATAGGGCAGCAGGAAAGAAACATCCTCTGGACACAACGAAGCACAAAGCAATAGCCATGCACGATTCCTGTGATAGGGTCAGGACAAATGGGCTCCATTAAGGTCAAAAATTTATGGAGCTTTGTTTCTGCTGGTTTCTTATGTGAACAATAAACTAATCTGTCTGCATTAAGCAGTAGGACAGTGGACAGCTGTCATTTTCTGATCTCTGTATCCTAATGGGTTACCTTAGTAACAGCCTTAAGCTGTCTGTTGCCATGGTGAATGAGGTCCATAATTGCTGCAACAGCCCTGGAGGTGTCAAAGTCATCTGCAAACGCAGCCTTCACGGTTACTTTTGTGTTGGCTAGCCTTCAGGAAGAAAAGGTAACATTTAAGATAAGACAAACAAGATGCCAGCAGTATGCTGAATTCATCAGCCATTCAGCCAGAGGGAGTCATCGAAAGGACACTGCCATCTCCTTCCCAGCTGTCCTGTGATGGGCAGTGCTACACTCATCAGGGAGAATACATCTTTCTGCTGTGGAGGGAAAAACTTGATGCATGTCAAAATCCTAAGTGTTACATCCATTCAATAAATATACACGGTTAATCAGGGGGGCCAACAACAACAGAGCAAAGTTTGCCTTAAATCACTTAAAAACAGATGGAAAATGAGGCTGATATTAAACACATCAAAGATCTTACTGAGGTCTGCTTTTTTTTCCAACAGCCCATTTATCATGCTAACACAGCATGCTTCTCTTCCGAAGGCACATCACAGGCAGCACTCCAGTGCCAGGCAAGAAAGCTGTCCTGGTGTTGGCCAAGAATCCTGTTGTCAGGATCTGACTCACAACCAAGCACTGCTTCCTCATTTCCCAGGAGAGTCCAATCCCAATCCCAATCCCAATCCCAATCCCAATCCCAATCCCAAGGGATTCCACTCACCATGGCCCGGATGGAAAAGTCCTGTGGGACCATTTGTGTAACACTGCCAAAAGGCAGCGGGCAACCAGCACTGATCACCACAGAACCAGTGCCACCAGCTGCAGCCACTTGGAGAGGGAGATGAGGAGAGCAGCAGGGATAAATGGGGAGCTACAAACAGCTGCTGGCAGCGTGCTCCCATAGACAGCCAGGCGAACCAGAGCTCAACAGCACAGGCCCAAGGATGCCATTTCCCAACAGAGCTCAAGAAGCAGGGTTAGCTGGGGAACCTCAAGCTATCCTAGCATCTCTGGGGCTCTCCTGAGCCTTAGTTTGCATCTCTGGGGCTCTCCTGAGCCTTAGTTTGCCCGTTTCTGAATGTTTTGGCCTGGAATGCCTACCTCCCCTCAGATACTAGATGGTTGCTGTTCTAATTCATTCCTCCCAACACCCTTCCCTGAAAGCTTCCCCCTCTCTCTCCACTGAGTATCTAACACTTGGCTAATTAAGAGCTTTGTTTCATTTCGGTTGTTTTTACATCTAGGGATACACAAGTTGTGCCCTCCCACACATCCCCCACTGACTATCCATTTCAACTTCCTCATGCCTCTCACACCAACAGATCTCCTGCAGCCTCCTGCTGAAGGATTTGCTTTTGCCAAATACCTCAGCTAGTTAATGCAACTCCACTTTCCTGTAACGTGCTCCAGTGCCCCTTGCAACCCTCAGTCAGCGCAGCCACAAGCTTCCCCAACAGCGAGGTGCCCGAGCCACAAAGAAGCTGCCTCTCACCTCTGCAGGCTGTCTCCCCTCTGATTCTAGAGCCCAGAGCTGCCTGCACTAACCTCGCCTCAGGGCACTCAACACCCCTCCTACCCTGACTCCAGAGCACCCTGCTCCTGCTCTCAGCTTTGCACCCAACACACAGCCCATCTCAGTCCTGAAGATAATCTGGTTTTCACAATGGACTGCAAAGGACTCTCCCCACCATTGTCAGGGTCACAACAACTGTAATTTCTTCCTTCCCTGTGACATCCGTGCCCACGGCCAATCTCTCAGCAGCCCCTTCTCCCCTCTGCTGCACGCCACAGCGCCAGCCAGCTGGATTACAAATTTACGTGCCCGAGGTGTGTCACTCTTCAGTCATCTTCTTTCTTCTCCAGTCACTACTGCCCAGCTCTACTTACGAACTGGGGAGCCTCACAACTGCCTAGCTTTGCCTCCTACATCACTCACGAAGGGCAAACATGCTTGTGTTAGGACAGGCACACTAGATAAGTAACACAGATTTTAAAAACACAGTGAACTGAGTGTAGCAGGCTATGAGCAAAAACAGCTGGCTAGAAGGAGAATTTAAAAAAAAACACCCTTGCCCTTGGTTTTTGGGCTGGGAGGGAGGACTGCTGCTTAGTCCTTCTTGTCCTGCTTCTTAAACAGAGCCTCTGAGCCTGTCAGCGAACTACTGTTCACATAATCACAATCTTTTAAGATACAGGAGGTGCACTTACCTTTCCCACAGTATGTCTTCTCTAACAGGGTCACACACCAGCTGTCCTTTTATATAAGCATTTGCATCTCTAATAAATGAGGAGATCGCCTGAAGAAGGTTCTTTGCATCTTCCATGCTCTCCTCACTAAATTCTACCGCTAAGAAAGAAAGAAATTAAGGCATTACGATGGAGAGAATGTTGTCTGTCATACATAGGAACAGTATTTGGAGACAAAGGAGAAGTTTGTTATTATTTGTATAGCAAACTTCTTACAATTAATTGCAAATTTAATTAAAAGCTCCATTCTTCATGCACACCAGGTGAATTAAACCAATACAAAAGACAAGCACTACATATGATGAAGGACAACCTACTGGAAAAGGTATCAAACTGATTCAAAAAGTTGAATCTGGAAGTTTACTGAAGTAGTCACTATTTGACTTTAATTTTTTTCCATTATTGAATCTCTCTGCAAAGTTATCAATCCAAAGCATTAGGATTTAATATACTTCTAAGCGTTCACCCAGATGTAAGATGGCAACACCCACCTCTAATTTTGTGCCTATTCTAATTCAGGTAGACACAATCTGTATTTGGAGACCTCCAAAGAGGCCTAACCCTCACCACTGACTCTGTTTAAAGGGCTGCTTCACCAACATCTAAAATCTAGGTGAACCTAAAATTTGTGGGCTAGCTCCTGAACAATTCCCTCGCAATATCAAAGCTAAACTGACCATATCATTTTGAGAAAGCTATTTTTAGAGAAAATGCAAACTGCTTAAACTCATAAGGGCATGTCCAGGGTGGGATTCATCACCTTCAACTCACACACATCAAAGCCTCTTATGGCCACTGGAAACAAAGATAAAACCTCAAGGCAAATGATCCCTTGCATCCACAGCTGAGCTCTGCTTTACAGTGAGATGTGCTGTACAGGAACCCTACAGTGCAGAAACATCAGACATCCCCATTGCATTCAGGGGGACTTTAGCTTTGGCAGGCAATTCCACTTTGGGAACTTCCAGCGTGCACTCCTGCTGGCAGTTCAGCAGGCTCCTCTCGCCTTGCCTGCACCCTCAGAAGTGCAGGTGCCAGACCAGCTCCCTGTCACTTTCACTGGGATTTGCTACCAGTGAGAGGCTTTTTTTTATTTGTACAGTAACGTGCAACTTTCTGCAGAAGAGCTCTTGGACCCCACACAAGAGAGCTCACCTGACTTCAGTGGAAGTTGTGCCCACCTAGGACAGGCCTAAGTTTGAATGCATTCCTTCCCCAGTATCCCACTGGAGCCATTCACAGCCAGTGCAGTGTTGCCTCACTGTCGTATACCCGACCTCTGCAATAAGGCACATCCAAACTACAGCTTCCAGCACATTCCCAATCTCCTCGGCACTGAGCATCACCCATAGTGCGCACAGAAATCTCACCTCTGGTCCTGCTCGTGTTACATCCAAATGCTTTGCAGAATTACCCAACGCTGCCCAGACAGACTCTTTAGAGCAGACAGTCTTAGCAAGAGGGCAGATCTAAGAGGGCAAAAGCAGCCAGATGTGAGACCTGATCTCAGTTCCATTAGCCTAAATCCCAAGGAAGCCTAACTGTTTAAACAGACTTTCCACAGGATTTACCCCACTGTAACAAAGGCATAAGTCTGGACCTGTATTTGTCCGATTTTTCACTTGCGTGTGATTAAAAATCTGCATTACTGCCTCATTAACACTGGTTTTAAAATTAAGCTTTACTCAGTTTTCAAAAAGACCAATGTACAGACCTCTCTGACACAGTGAGACACTGAGAGTGATCATTTATATACACTAGGATTACTCAACTGATTAACCTGGTTACAAGAATTCTGCAAGGAATACTTGATAAAAGTTTATCCTCATGAAGCCTACTTTGAGTCAAGCCATTCTTCATCCCCAATTCAGGGCATACTCCTAAACCACTGCCTGCTGGCACTGCAAACCCACAGCGTAGCACAGGCAAGCCCGGCCCTATAAACCTTCACTGTGCTCCCTGCTCCTTCCCTCCTTTGCCACCGAGGGCATCACCAATGCACCATCAAATTACAGTACATTTATTAGCACCAACAAGTAATTAGACACCAGAGGGGTCGAGACATTGCAGTTCACTCAGGTTCACAAAATCACTGGAGCATTTCTGGAGACAGAACCCCACTGCCTGTTGCAGGGCTCACACCCCCTGCCCTTCACTACATAAAGTGAAGCCACTGCTGATGAGATGCAAGAAGAAAAGTGCTGCCTCACAGCAGGGTCCCACAGGGCTTCAGAGATGGCACCTCTCCTTCCAAGCTGGCACGTTGGTGGAGGGTCACCATGCTGCTGCCTAGGGCACCTAGGAACCATTTTCCCAACAGCCTCAGGTGTGCCACATGGTGGTGATTCAGGCCAAGAAGGGAACGGCCAGAGGCACCAGCCAAAGCAAAAGGCCCAGGTAATCACCACTGCCCCCAGAGCTCAGTTTCACCCCGAGGAGCTCTGCCCCATCACCCTGAGCAGGCAGAGAGGGCGATGAAGCCGAGACCCTGTGCAGAAACAAATTATGGAAGGATGATCAAAGGCTCTTCTCTCCGACTTTTCTCCTCTTCCCCACAAGCAAGGCACCCAGCTTTATCCTCCCTCTGACAATGATCATCACAGGAGGGGACTCCACTCCCATGAAACACATGCACCTCCCTGCACACACCCCTTCAACCCTTGCCCCTCCAAGGCTGGGGCAGTCTGGAGCCACATTTGTCTCTATTTGTGCCTGTTAGCGCACACGCACAGACAGGGGGTAGCCCGGACAACAAAAAAGGCCCATTCCACGCCCAAGAAACCACAGTGCCAAGCATGAGCTATTCCCAGCTGTCAGGTGCTGCCCTCACCCACGTGCCTACAAAGATCTTTTACAGGCTCAATCCAACGTGTGTGGTACCACCTGACCCCTAAACCTGGATTTTACAAAAGGTTTTCTTTAGCGGGCAGGGATGGCAGGAACCATCACCCATGGGTCTAGGCTATAAAAACCTTTTAAGAAACAAACAGGAGGTGCTTGGGATCTCACTTCTAATAAAAATATGAGCAGACAGCAAGATGAGAAGGAGTGCAGTAAACTTTTGTTTAGACCAAAGTGAACTGATAGCAGGGACACAGGCTGGCAGGCAGCACAGTAAATAGCTGGCTCAGCAGAGACCGACTCTGGCTCCTTACTGGGAAGCCAATAATGCCCACAGCCTCGTAAGGCAGAGATGGCAAGAGCAGATTTCTGAGCAACCCCCACCTGCCAACTGGCACTATACTCTGATATAACACCACCATATCCTTTCATCAAAGCCACCCACATCCACACAGGTAGCGCTCTTTTTTTACCTCAGGAAGGTGTTTATCCCAGAAGTAATGCAAAAAAGCAGAGGTTCAAACGCAGCCAGCTGACAGGGAGTGAAGAAAGCCTGCAGGCAGCCCTCCACTGCAGGGCTCCAGTGCCATTCCTTGTCCTGAGGCAAGCTTAGAAACTACCAGACGTTCAGCTCTTGTTTACATGTCAAACATATATATATATGATAGTGTAGTAGGTGTTAGTCTTTTCTTTTGTTTTAAACACACATTTGTTCACGACTCCCAAGTGCCCCCAGCCAGGGAGCCACTTGAGTGTACACAAGGTTATTTCATCTGCTAAAAGAGGAAATCAGCCAAGTGTGCCACTGCCCTGCAGCATCATCCCAAAGCAGCCAGGCACGCTACCAACCCACTGCCTGCCCCAAACGGGATGCTGCTCTGCAGCAGACCTTCCAGTTGGATGCACTCCTCTCTTTCTATCTCAGCGGAGGTCAGAAGTTAATAACCACCTCTCTCTTTACTGTCCCATGCTTTGAAATATTGCAGGGATATATTACATTCCTGATGCCTTCAGCTGTCCTAGGAGAGGGACGATCCACCAGGAAGATCACATGGGTAGCTCCTGCAAGGTGGCTGGAGGTATTAACAAGCGAAGGACTTCTCAGTCCGATGACTGCGTGTCTACAAAGGCTGGCAGCACACTGACAGGCACCAGCAGTGCCCCAGAGCCTTGGCCACGCCAGCTCTTGCAGTCACACTGCTACAGGTGCTTTATCCAAGGCAGCTAGAGGCCCCCTGAAACACCACAGCAGCTGCTGCCCCATGCTCCACCATTGCCTTGCCATGCCAGGACAGCCAACAAGCCAGGTAACCCAGCATTGGTTAAGGAACTACCATCTGCTTTTGGCAGGCCCCAATAAACCGGTAAGAACACCAGACATATGAAAACCTCTTCCAGCTCACAGAAGCATCTACCTGCTGGAAACACTATGGGGTAGACAGGGAAGCTGACAAAACCTCCCACACCTCTCCCCACCAGCAGAGAGATGATCTTCCAGGCTAAGATAATCATTAGGTTATTATGTGCTGGTGTAAGTGAGCTGCACTGCACCACAGAACTGCCTGAACACTCAGGAACTCCACAGGACAAAAATGGTAACGCAGCAGGCAAATAAAAAATTATTAGCCAGCCCTCATCACACCCTACAGGAATATAAGCCAAAGCTCCATCTAGGTATGTGTCCAAAACCAGCTGATCGTGACTGCAATACAAGTAACTACAACAGATGCAAATCAGAGACAGAGGTAACTCATTAATTAAAAGTGCAATTAACCGAGAGTCGCAACTACCTGCAGCTCAAGAAGGTGTTTAGATGAATGGTTGTGCACTGTGCTCAGTAAAGACGATTTTCTAAACGTGAGCCAAAGAGCAGCCCCACAGAGCGCCACCAAAGCCTTTCCACCCACAGGAGTCCGGGAAGTGCCAGCTGGGAAGTGTGTGTGGAAAGCCATGCACACCTCAGCAGGTAAGGGGCTCTTCCTTACCTGAGCTGTATCTGCCACGCAAACAAAACATTCTGAATTGATCTGATGAACACTTCTTCAGGAAATCCTAAACCCCATGCACAGAAAGACAGCTTTAGCATGATATCAATTTCTTCAGGAGCTCTTCCACCCCCTTGCATTTCAAACTAACATGACAAATAACACATCTTTGCAGTTTAAGATAGGCATAAAATCTTTAAACTCTAACACTGCTTTAAAACCTAAACTAAATAAAATTCAATTCCATATAAGATAGATGTGCATACATATATACAAGACATAAATATACACACAATCTCCAATACAAGACAATGAAAATTACTTTGCAAGTACAATCAAACATAAAGACCTTTGCAAAAAAAACCCCAAAATGAAATTATCAGACTAAGACTGGGACACAATCTTACAGAAAGGAAAGCTCCTGAGTTTTGCAAACTTTATGAAAAAAAAAAAAAAAGAAGATTTCTTGGAAAAGAAAATAAATGTACTTTTTCTGCAGGACTAGAATATGAATAAACACAGGGAGTGGACAAAGATAAATTGTAGCAGTGTAAAAAGAATTATCTGTGTTAATCATGAAGCCTAATAAACTCCACTCTAATATTTATCTAGCTTTACAAATAATTTACTCCAGTAAACAGTAAACTATTGGTATTACGACTAGTACAAATAATTTATATTAACAGTATAAAGAACTATTTAAATGTTTGGAAGGTACACTGATAAAACATTCAGTCACTTCCAACCCTGCTCTCAGCAAGGCTGGACACTGTGGTAGATTGACTGTGACTATTGCACTTCTGGTTCTTTTTTTTTTTTTTTTAATTTGCAAACTGGTGATGATCACTGAAGTGCCACAAAAATCAATAATTGTAAGAAGCCAGTACAAGTGAGAAAATACGGAAAGTGCCATTTGCTTAAATCTCACATTTTGAAATAAGGCTTCTGCTACAAGACTAAACCAGCCTGAACACTGAAAAAAGCATCAGCAATGTGCTGTCTCTCAAGTGAAAATGGAAATAATTGAGGCAATCAAAATCAAGAAATAGTGATACTGATTGTTTTGGTGGGTGTTTGTTTGTTTATGGTGGGTTTTTAAAATAAAACTGGATATAAATGAGTGTACTCAATGTGCCCAGAAGCTTTACACTAATAGACAGAGGTAGTACAGTACAGAAATAAATTCAGAAATAAATAGAGAAATTTGGGAAAGAAGCATCCAAACTAGAAAAACCAACTCTGTATTTCCTTAAAAGCAGAGAACAGCTCTTTGAAAGCAGGCTGCTTGGCTCCATGTTATCACAATCTCTTTGATTTTTGGGGTCAGAATTAACAGCTATTAAAAAAAGGAAAGAAAAAATTGGAGTAGAGTACAAGGGGGAGGGAAAACAGGGCAGCTGGATGCAGAGCATGCAGGGCTGCTGTGCCCGGGTGACAGCCTCGGATGCAGGTGGCCACTGGCCGGACCAAGGAAAGATCCTGGACAGACCTCCCCTCTTTTGGCACAGGCATAAAACCTTCCACGTAGGGCTTAACTTTCAAGGTGCAAAGCAGCTGTACAGGAAAAAAAACTGTTTCACTGGACTGAAAATCACTTCCCAGGAAGGATTAATACTTGTTAGCCGTGTGAAAGGGCAGACATGAAAAGCAGAGACCCACAAGGAAAGAGAGACAGACCTGAAACCTTTGTTTCCTCAACACAAGCTGTGCCATCATGGGGGACATGGAGGGGAACATTTTTATGTGCTGCTTTTAACTCCATGCGCTGCACTTGTGGTCATTTCTCCACCCTGTCCACAACATCTGCTCAGACTGGTGAGATTTCTGTGAAAATTGTGAGCTCCGGGGAAACGAGGCTTAACTGTACCCAGACAGCATCAGAAGACTTAAGAATAAAGCAGCTCATATTGAACTTCTTTTTAAAGGGATTTTAATTAATTCTTCCAAGAGGGCAAAGGGGAACATATGTGCCAAAGCAGCTTCCCGAGCTTTGTCTAAAGGAAGGAAATCACCCTATTCCAGCAGTCGGTGTCAGCCATCACGGGAGCCACCCCAGCACCATGCACAGCTGTACCATACACGCCTGGCAGAGAAACCCTGCTCTGTGCCACACCAAAGACATGGGGACACAGTGAAACACAGTCATGTGGCTCATGGGTATCAAAAGGCAAAGCTCTCTGTGCATCAGCAAGGTCACTGTACAAAAATAAAGGGTAATGGGAGAGACCACTGCGACAGAGTGGTTCAGGATTGCCCAGCAGCTTCCTGATAAAACACTATGTTCCTAAATCACCTAAAGAAGGACAAGGAAAATAATCTGCTCTTTTCCAAGTCCATACTTTTTCAAAGCACTATTAAGAATAGACAGATGAGAACTCATCACTACAGAACAGAAACATTCAGGTTGGAAAAGACTCCTGAAACTGTCGAGTCCAACCACAAATCTGCAGGGCAGGATTCTGGTGCTGGGCACAAACTCTGCCCCTACAAACACTCTCAGCTCAGCGAGATCCATCGTTATAAGCAAACCCTGAATCTGAGCAGGTATCCTACATCCAGATCCACAGCAATAGATATATAAGTACTAGAAAAACACTGCAGCATAAGCACACACTCCTAAGTTTTCTCAAAAGAGGGCTGTGATTAATATTTATGTATTACAAACATACATTGCTTCGATGCAAACAAAGAAATTACCTTAATCGTTATGTAGTTTTTTAATGACTTTGACATTTTTTCTTGACTTCCTTTTACATGCAAATGTCCTATAGTAAAAAAAAAAAAAAAAAAAAAAAATTAATAAAGAAAAAAAAGTGTGCTTCTGAATAGGGAGCAAATGAGAAAGACTGCACTGAGACACAGGAAATGTTGGAGGCAGCATATGCTACAATGGATACACACCGACCACTTCCATGCAATGGGTAACATTTTTCAATAGCTTTGCTTACAGTCCTGCACACCTCTCCATCCTCAAAACTTCCACTAGGTGAATTTTAAAAAATTTTAAAATATAGACATTTAAAACATTTTAAAAAACCCCCACTACCACCATGAGTCTCCCTGTCCAGAATTGACAATAAACTGATAAAAACAAGCAAGCAAATAGCTTCAGTCTTCACAGGACAAGTACCTTGCCTGTTACTCCTGACTTCTCAGAAGTATTTTAAGAAATATTTTATAATGATCTTGCATTAAAAAATCCTTAAAACTCAATCTTCGGTACTTATTACTTGCTGGTGGCTGTTAACATTATTTTATTTACCCTGAAGTTTTATAGCACTGGTTCAAAATATCTTAAATGCAAAACGAATTTTTTGCACATTCGCAACTTCTCCAGACTTGTGAGACTGAGAAAAAGCAGGGCGAGGGAGGGACGCAGCTACAATGCCTAATTTGAATTAGTTTATTTTAAAATGTGTTCTCTGAGCACTGCTAGAACTTTCAGTAGTCACACGGACCCCTGCTTTGCAGGGCTGTAGCACAGGAAAAAGGTGGTAGTAACACTGCATTTCAGAGAGTTTGTAGAGCTTGGCTTTAGGACTGAAAGCCCTGTCAAAGAAAGACAGGAGAGGTATAGCCTGAGGTTGCCTGCTTCCAGGTGTCATCCATGTGAGCCACAGCAGCACCACTGATGGAAAACACCAATTAATTATTCACAGCACCGGAGAGATGCCAAACATGCTGCCACTCAGCAGTTTGTAAATTATTACTCAGCATAATTTCAGAAATGTTGTTAAAAGCCCTAACAGGCTTCTCCTAATAAAAGGGTAATTCTGTAAGTTACCAACCGCCCACAACTAACATGGAATTTTTAGGCACTTCTGTGGCCTGCAGCATCCAGCACTTAATCATACTTTGAGGCAGATTTTTAAGCATAAACTTCTCTTGCTCTGTAATACCCTACACCAGCACTGCATTCTCTCACATTTGGCAGCCCAGTGTTACCAAGGCCTCAGAGTGCTCCAGAGGGACAATGTATGATCGTGCTCCTGCTTTTATGAGTGGTGACAGAAGTGGCATTTCTTGCTCAGCAGCCCATGCAGCTGTCTGCATTTCGTGCTACTCACTGCACAGAGCTGCTTTGCAGCCTTGCCTGAAATCCCCTTGCCTTCCACAAGTAGATAAAATCCCCATTACACTCATCTGGATATGAAACCAACAAGCTCAGACCTGATAACTGGACCTGAAAAGCTCATGGTTTCACTTCTCTGCTGTTTCTGACAATGACTCAAAGCAGCAGGGACTCACCATGAGAAGGCTACCTCCAGTCCTACCCTGACCACCTCGAAATTTAATTTTGCACAACACACTCTATGGAGAGTAGGAATGAATCAAAGGATCTATGGATGCAGAACCAGCTACAGCAGCTGCCCATGATAAAAAACCTTGCTTTCATTGTCTGTCCTGCCTGCTAGCAGGTGAGGCCACTGCATCGTTAAACCTGGGACACCCAGTAAGCATATTCAGGCTGTCAGACACAGCTCGACACCTGCAGCTCTTTCGGCTCAAGTAAAACCCACAGCCAAAATTCTCTTGGGAGAAGGGGAAGAGCCTGGGTAGGATTGCTTTTCCTCTTTCGCAAAGGTGCCTAAATATTGACTGACTTAACTTCAGGCAGCCAAGATGAAAATAGTTGGATTGTGTATTCCTAAAAAGGTACCAGTAACATCTGAATTTGAATTAATATTCCTCTTCCAAGAGTTTCAGTACTTAGAATGATTTCATTCAAGAATACAAAATACAAGGATTTTCATAACTTGGGTTTGGCGCTCTTCCCAGAGTACAAGTAGTCTAAAAATAAAGTCCTCATAAGACTTATCCCCAGTGCAGGGATTTTCTTCCTCTAATGGGGATTGCTCCTCCAATTCTGAGCTGCTAGAATTCTGAAGTCTGTTAGCAGAATAAATTGTTTCTGAAGCTGATTCATTTGCCCTAAATAATTCACACCATCATCCTCCAGCAAGACTTTTTGACTTAATGAATGTAATCCGTCAGCTCCTACAGAACCTCAGTGTACAAATTGCCCTTGGAATTAAGGTCTCCCTTTTTTTAAAAATTGACTCCTCTTTATTTAGCTAGTATCAAAAAAATACTTCCCCTACAGTTCCAGTTCCAAGTTTGAAAAGCCAGATTCACTGGTTTCAACAGAAGGCTCCACTTGGCAGTAACCAGTGCATCTCAGTGGAAGTGCAGAGGATTCCACAGTGCCTTGGGAACAAAGCACACCCTGCAGGATGCACCAGCCTCTGGACAACTGCTATTGATTTGCAACAGGCTCTACACTGGGAACTGAAACTAGAATTCAATATTCATCCCATACAGTACAAATATATAAAAATGAAAGCTCATGTAATTCCCAGTGTGTACCACAGGCTTAACTCTGCAGCTCTTCCACTCAGAGAAGCAGCTCCAAGAGTTCACAGAGACATCCTGCCCAAAATACTGATCAGCAAAAGAGAGGCTGCATGCGATTCTGACTTTCTATTGACTTCAGCTGTCCATCCAGAACCACCACGACTGCAACAGGAAGAACAAATGTCAAGTTTCCATCAATGGGAACAGCACTAGAACCATCAGCCAGTGCTGTAGTGTGCATCAAAGCACTGTACAGCACAAACTTCACTGAATGAAGCACTTTTTTGCAGAGGGAGAAAGGAGCAGTTCTGCATAATGCCAGGCAGTGTGACATGTTTCCATAGCGTAAAATGCCAAACCTAAAAAGCCCAAACTGTTGTATTTGTACAGGCCTCTCAAGTGATCAATATTTTACTTACCAGAATGCAAAAAGTAATTGCCCCATTGCTCGCACTGATGATACGCCTCACACTGCGCAATTTCATTTTCGTGATGAGGAAATGCAAGGTCTATTCCACCGCTATGGATGTCCAGCTGCTTTCCAAACACTGCACTGTAACAATATTTTCCTGATCGGTAAGTAGAACACCAAAAAGCTTTTTGTAAAAAGAAATGCAGAAAAGAATTAGATGAAACAACATAAATTTAAGTGTACAATTTAGTAACTGCAGTTTTAAAACAAGACTCTACACATATCTTGGATACCAAAACCGCAGCAGAACTTGCATGGACAAGACCCGTATCTGTTCCCAATTACTTCTCCTTAGCAGAAGCAATTGTTTTTCTACCTTAGTTTAAAGGATGGCAAGCAGGATGTCTCCTTTCCTTGTTCTGCTACAGTTTCAGTATCAGACAGGTGCCTTTCTCTGCAAACCTAACAACTTCGAAGCAGCAAACATTTCTGTAAATTTGGTATTACTCTTCCTTATCTTGCACCTTTTCTGTAAGAATTCAGACAATAGTGTGTGCGGTCAGGTCAAGCTGGGCAGGTTAGCAACTTTATTTTGCCTACCTGTTAAACAAAGGCTACACTTACAGCCTCACAGGGATGGATGTAAGTCAACCTTAACTGCTCAGAAACCAGGACTGCTCAAGCAAGGGAAGGTGCAAGGCCTACAGACACACACACACAGGCCTCCCGCATGCCACCTTAACAAGGTGCTCCTGGTAGCTGGCTAAACATTAATACTTTGGTCCCTTTTTGAGACAAAACACCCTGCTAATACTGTGCCACATGATGGCTTTGCAGAAGCTGTTGGGCAACAGGAGGAGAAGGCAACAAGAGGAGAAGAGAGGAGGGAAGAAAGATGGGCTGTCACCATCTCCCAAGTTCATCCTTCTCTGCTCCTGCCTGCTTCAAAACCAGCTAAAGCACAAATCTGACCAGGACTGACCCTCACCTTCCCTTGTGCCACCTACGGAGGAGCACTGGCTGTTTCCTCCAACAAAACCATTAAGAGCTGGAGAGAGGTGACAGATGGATCTGCCAAATGCTCAGGGACAGGAGGAGCCACCCACCTCACCACAAGGGAAACTGCAGCGAGAAGATCAGACCTGAGGGGGTCAAGGCAGGGGATTCCCTCCTCCAGGGCTGCTCTAGAGACCAGAGACTCCTCATTCTCTTTCACAGACTTTTCAAAATTAATTCACCTAACTTAAAAGTGCTTTGAGGTACTTAGCAAAGCAGACAGCTAAATAAGTATTGCTTAAAAACGGGCCTTCAACAGCTGTCTGGGACAGCAAATTGTTTTAGGTCACTTACCAAAGTAAGCTCTCATTTTTCACAGTCCAAGATTACTACACTTATGCTCTCCGTGGGTCAGCTTTTATTTACATGGCAGGAGCCTCATCCAGCCTCAGTAAAATACATTTTTACACAAAGAAATGCAGGCTATAAACAGCACTGCATTAGCAGACAGGCCATTTCGTAACTGGCATTTCTTATCTGTGCACTTCTGTCACAGGTTGTACATCAAACACAGCATGATTTTGTGCACTTTGATTGCTTTAAGAGCCGCCTCACTATGCCGCAACTATTTACAGACAGAAAATCACCCTTATAAACACTTTTCACAAGCAGGTAGAAATGACTAACAATCCTAGGTGCACCAAAAAAGCATATGAAAGAGAAACCTAAAGCAGCTGGTTCCACCTCCTTTCAGCTTTAGTTGAAAATTTAAGCTAAACAAGGTCAGATCTAAACTATTTGTCATTAGCTTCCAAAAAAAGATCTGAGACTCGAGCAAAACTAAGTACCACTATCAATCTTCCAGAAGACTTTTTCTCCTGTGGTGAAAATAAAACTTTAAATTAACAGCAAATTACATCAAACCAACTGCAAGCAAAACACTACCCAGCAAGAAAGCTGAATAACACTCAGATTATTAGCATGAACATCCACAGCTGCTGTTAAGATAAGGCCAGCAAGATCTCATAGGTCAAGCTGGAATCTCATACCCTGTCCTCCTGACACAGCCTACATCCTGAACTAGGTCTGATGGAGACCGCCAGAAGCGGAAGGGAAGCGAATACCGTAACTTTCACCAAACCTTTGGTTACTCCATTCAAGTTAAAAGACTGCTAATCAACTGTGGGAGCCTGTGTGCCATATTCTAAGTACCAAGTCTGACTTACGACAAGGTGGCAAAACATAGACACAGCTGTGACAGTAAGGCGAAGCAGAGTTTTTCTGGGCCACACGGGACATCCCAAGTTGCATAAAGTGGTCACATTAAAACCAGTGCTATCTACTGATCAGAAAACACTTTCAATACTGCTGCTACTATTGTACTGTGACTGAAAACAAAAAATAGCATTAGATTTATTAAAATCCAAGAAATCTGACCTTGATATTGTGGAACACTCAATGTGCCATCCAGGTCTTCCTTTTCCCCAGGGAGAATTCCAAGATAGCTCTTGAGGCTTGGCAGCCTTCCACAGGGCAAAGTCTTTACCATGTCGTTTATCAGAATCAACTGGCAAGAATAAGTGATTTGTTAATGGGATATGTCTCAAAGAAAAAAAATGACCAAATGAAAGCAAGAGGAAATGTGTGTTTAGTGAACTACTCTGATTTTAATCCCCTTCAATCAACTTCTTTTCACTACAACTTCCCTCCCTTCCCCCTTACACAGGGCTTCCAGTTGATCAATCAAGCATTTGAAAAAAATAGTGTATTGAAATAGATTTCAACAAGCTACAAAGGTGGACTCGAGATTCCCTAATATATCCTATCGTATCAGTCCTTTTATCCTTCCCTGGTTTTCCTGATCTTTCATTCATTTAGTTACATATCAGCCAGTTTCCCCAGGACAAACTGACTGCACTGCAGCAGGAAAGGTAATAAAACCAAACCAAAACCCACAAACAAACAAACACCCCACAATTTTTCCTCTGGGACACAAGTACTTTGTGTTTTAGATTCTATAAAACAAAGCGCACAGAGGTAAGAATCAAAACTGTTCTTGGACAGCAGCGATTTTTCAGTACCATCTTCACCGATGAGTTCTCTACAAAATGCTCCTCCCAGCTATATTTGTTCCTTCCTTCACTAAATTGCCAAGGATGCGGTCCTTTTTGTCACAATGCTGCAGGATTGTTCATCTCTGCTGATTCCTAACCCCCAGTCAAATACACAGCACTCCCTGGCAGGAGCCACAGAACAGGCTTCTGGGCTCCGTACTTCTTTTCTGACAAATACATGACCTCACATTTAGAATCATACAATTCAAAATTCCTAAGAACTAAAGAGACAGAAATATAACCCTAGTTTTATCCACTGAATCTTCACCTGGGCTCTTTCTCTAGATTGCCAAGTTCTGACTGACCAGTATCTGCTGACTCCAACCCTCTTTTGCCCTTTTTTGAGTATACTGCAACAAAACAGCACTCTTCAACTTCTCAGCTCTAAGCAAAACAAGTGTCAAAATGTTTACAAATAACAACACATTTAGTTGTGACTAGAGGGGAAGCAGGGTAAAACACGTAATCAGTCACAGCTGAGGCTGGAAGGCACGTCTGGAGACAGCCTAATCCAACCCCCTGCTCAGAGCAGGCTCAGCTACAGCAGGTTGCCCAGGATGGCGTCCAGCAGGGCTTTGATTATCACCAAGGATGGAGACTCCACGGCCTCCCTGAGCAACATGGTTTGTGTTAACCATCCTCAGAGCAAAAAGGATTTTTCTTAGCTTTGAATGGAATTTCCTGTGTTTCAGGCTGTGATCAGTGCCTCTTGTCCCATCACCAAGCAGCACTGAGAAAAGCCCGGCTCCATCAGCTCTATTCCCTCCATCAGAATGAGTACACATGGGTAGGATTCCCCTGAGCCTTCTCTTCTCCAGGGTGAGTGGTCCAAGCTCTCTCTGCTTTTCCTCATATGAAAGATACTCCAGTACCTCCATAATATTTATGGCCCTTTGCTGGCCTTTCTCACTATGTCCATACCACTGCTGCTCTGGGGAGCTCAGCACCAGACTCGCACTCCAGGCATGTCTCACCACTGCTGAGCAGAGAAGGATCACCTCCGCTGACTGCTGGCAATGCTCTTCCCTGCGCAGCCCAGGAGGCTGCTGGCTCTCGGCAGTCAGTAATTACCTCTAAATAACTGTTGACAAAACGCATTCCCTCTGTGAGCTGTAATGCTGAAACGACTCCAGAGCAGAACTGTGAGAAGTCCTGGCTGCACCTGAGCATCAGCCTGCCAGACATTTTCAATAATTACAAACAGATTTTTTTTTAATGATGAAATACTGAACTTCAGTTTGCAAAAGGGTGCAGGAGACCTGCATCAAGTTCTCTGATGCAGAGACCTGATCAGACCCTTATGGAAACTACAGATAGGCTCAGCAATCCTGCAAAGCAAGAACTGCAGCAAAACCCCCACAGCCCAGGGTATGGGCCTGCTCTAGCACAGCCTATGAAGAGATTACTCGCCCTCACACAAAGAGGCTGCTTAACCCAGTGAGAAGTAATGAAGGAAGCGATTCATCCAGTCAGCTTCAGAGGAGTGCAGCTGCCCCAACAATAACATGGTAGGTGAGGTTTGCTTCTGTTTGCCCTTGAGTACCTCACCGCTGGCTAGTGCAACAGCAACAACACCACCTCGCTGTCAAGTTTCTGTGTACCGCTGCCAACTATTTAATTAAAATTGCTTAAGAATCCTAATTGTTCTAAGGTACCAGAACAAAGGTAGAGAGGGAAGGATAAAAGGAAGAAGAGAGACCAAGTTTCCTCCTGCACTGGCAACAGTGAATGCCTCAAAAAATAACTATGAAAGCAGTGTAATCTTAATTAACCAGAAAGTTAGCTATACACACCAGGTTAGAAAACTGTTTCAGACTGCTGAATGAAAGTTTGCACATAGATGCATCATGCATTCAAACAATGCATTAACACGAACAAGTTGGTGTCACGAACTTACCTGCTTCATCTTGGGTATCAGGACTAATAGTAGTTAATACTCCGTATCTCTTTCCCCAGGACTTAACATCAAAATAAACATTGCCTAATACAAAAGAAATGTTTAGTTGTAGAGCAAAGAGGGGGCATATTGATGAGAGGTTGATAACATTTCCCTGAAAGCAAAACAAAGTGCTCTTCCACTCCCATTTGAAATTCTGATTTAGAAATTCAGAAATACTGCAAAAATAGTAGCAGATGTTTCCATGTCACCCAGCTTTTCAGTAACCTCTGTGCACATGCTCATTCTGCCCATAGCATAACTTTGAATTCTGGAGATCTCCCAGGTTCTTCCTTGTCCATGCACAATCAGCAACCCCCTCCCCTACTGCAGCTCAAGCTACGTCTAGTCCAGCTACAATGCACTTGAATCCTTCTACAACCACCAGCTCTGCTAAAAAAAAACCAAATCCACACACTGTGCTTTGCAGGCACATCTTTTACAGCACACAGGAGAGACACAGCCCCTCTTCAGAGGTTCTCCCAGCTTTCCTGTAGAAACTAGGCCAGGATTTCCCCAAGGACTTTAGACAGCAGTTTATTGCAGTAAACATTTATATTAAGTAATGAGCTACATTTAACTTAGAAATTGAGTAATAGCTGTTCTGCCCACTCATGTCATCACAAACAATTCGCTCACACCCTGTTAAGCAACAGAAGGAAAGCCTGGCACAGGGTATCTCATCTGGTTCCAAAACAGGATTACTAAGAGCAGTGACTTCCTATACGTGTGCTGAACAAGGAGCTCAAAGTCTTACCTTGCGAGGTTGCATAAGCCTGTCCACTGGAAATTATTGTTTTGATAAAGGAAATTATCTGAGGAATATTGTCAGTCACTCTCATATATACCGTAGGAGGAAGGACCTTAAAGAAAGAGTAACGTGTCATTAATCTGTACGAAACACAATGCCGATGGGTTCCTTCACTCTAAGAAATAAACTAAAAAGAGCATTCTCCTCAATTTTATCTTTAAAAAAAAGCTGCAAGTAGCATAAAAAGTTCATAAGCAGTATTTAAGATAATACACACATAGAAAAAATATTTGAGTGGTGGCAAAACCCCCCGAATTTTTCCCAGTGGCTTACCCCCTGCTTCTGACAGGGAGATAAGAAGCAAAGTCATCTGAAATCAATGAAAGACGATTTCATGTTTCCTATACTTTCAATCAGGCTATTTCTGCATTATAGTAAATATGCAATATCTGTGAATCAAGGTTCTACTGAATGTGGAAAAAAATTGTTCCTACAGAAATTTAACTTGCTCATTCCAAAGCTCAGGACTGCTTCTCCCCACATTTCCTTCCTCAAAAGGTGTGCAATATCATTCCAGAAGAATGAAAAAGTAAATCAGCACTCAGTGTCCAAGCAACAAATTTATTTTTTCAGATCAAACTCTCAAAACCAGATTCCTTACCAAAAGAAGTGCTTAGAAATACTTCTAAATTTAGAATCTTGAGTATTTATACCTTTAAGGCAGCCATATCTTGTTTAAAGTCTTCTTCATAAATACGAGCAAGAGCTACTGGCGATATATTCATCTGAAAAAAAAGAGAAGCAGATTAGCAAATCATAAATCAGAGTAATAATATAAAATATTGCAATCTTTTCTCAAACAGCTACGAGCTAATTGGAAGACTTAGAGAGCCCCCAAGGTAAAGAGTCAGAAAGGCTTATTAATCTAACATTGACAGAGAGGAGATGTAAGTTATAAATAACTTAGAAGTAGTATTTCATTTATGCATCTCAATTTCCAAAATATGAATACATATCTTTTAAGAGAAAGCAACAAAAGAATAAAATAATAAACTCCTTCCCTCTCTTATTATTTTCCTCTTGAGAGGGTCTTTCATTTCCAGTGACAAAATATACGACCATACGCAGGACATAAAATCCATTCAACTTACTGACAGGAAACCCCAACACCACCTACATGTCAGAAAGACGGATCAGAGACTTGCAGGATGAGACAAGATATTAATTTTCAGTGATTAAAAAAAATAAGCTATTTCAGCAGATCATGGGTACTCATACATCTCAATATTGAAAGTCAATTCCACGCTTTGTCAAGTCCAATGTTTCTCAAGCACCTTCTCTACATTTCTCATTCCTAGGACAGGAACAGGTTCCTCTCGCAGAGGGGATGAGAAAATGCAACCCAAAAGGAAAGGAAACTTACACATGATAAGGCACTTGTTCTCAAATATCCAGAAGAGGCCAGGGATTGAAAGATGCATGACAGCAAAACCTGCCCTAGCAAGCAACAGCATGGTATCAAAGTCTTTCAAATGCATGCTTTTACATCTTGTCTGAGAATGAACTACTGGGGAGAAGACAACAGCCTCTCTAGTTTGCAGGTAACTGAATCATTAACAACATAAAACCCATTTCATCACTTCCAATTCATTACTGAAGCATCTTTATGGGTTCCGATTTTCAGAATGCAGGTGGGCACCACTGTTTGTACAAACTCCTGGACAAAGCAGGAGTGCTGGTGAAGACAGTCCAGATGTTCACGCAGCAATGAAATGAGGACGATGCTCAGCACTGAAAAACAAAGACGTGCTTCTGCCTACAGACCAGTGACTGGATTCATCTCCCTAGACAGCTCAGCTGCTTCTTTGATCAAGACAGAAACAAATGTGCCTACAGAAAGAAGATGGCGTATTTCCTCCCATCCAGATGGATGTTCAACACACAGAGAGACTCATCTCTCTCTCAAAGGACCATCGAGGGCATGCAGCACATTCATCATAAACTGGATACCCAACTTTCAGGTTTCCCCCAGATGAACCCCACCAGAGGATGAAGAACAAGCTCAGGCACGTTGATTCCACCCCTGTAATGCCTCAGGTGCACAGATTCCAACAACAAAAGCAGGCTACTGAAGCAGGGGCCTTGGCCATCCAAACAAAATGGTTGAGCAAACATTTCAAAAAGTCACCAAAAGAAAAGCCATGAAAAGATGACTTCATAGAACCAAGGATTATAGAAAATCAACACATCTTTTAAGAGCATGTAATTTCCTCCTCTTCAAACATAAAATCTCTAAGATGTTCTGACAATAAGGAAAAATTTTAAGATGCAAACATAGTTTTAAAATGCCTGAATTTTAGAGGAGGGGGTTGTTTGTTTTTAAATTGTTTACTGCCTTAGAAAACTGGAAGTAAATGGACTAAGGGAACAGACTCATTTCTACATGAGTGGTGTGCTAGTATTCATTGGAATGCAGTGCCCTATATTTAACTGCAAAAGTAACTGTTTACTTAAAGATTAAGTAAAAGGGACAGCTGTCAAATTCTCTGGCTCCAAGAAACTATCTTAAAGCTTGCAACTGCAATTCAATCCAACACATTCACTTATGATCCCGAAGACATGAATTACAGATTCTAAAAACAAATAAAACAAAAGACTCAAAATACAAAATAAAACACAGAATACACTCTTAGTGCTTCAGAGCTCAAAAAGTGTTTTTAAAACAATTAAAAAAAAAAAAAAACACAATAATCATTCACCAAGCTCATCTGGTAAAAAAGGTCAAATTAAAATTCAACTGTTAGAACCACTTACAGCCCCAGTCTTATCAAGACTTGCCCCTACACACAACGTTAACTTTCCTGTGGGTGACACACTCAGACAGGCCTGACATAGCTTTCCAAGGTGCTGACATTGCAGCTAGATGGTGCTCGGCACCTTCCAGGAACTGCCCTCAGCCTCACGTGGCTGTGCTGTGCTGTGCTGTGCTGCCTTTCACGATCACGGCACACACCACTTCTCCAGAACTCAGCCAGAACCCTTCTGGCTGTTAAGTTTTGGGATAATTTCACTGTGCTGAGGATTCACACAGGGCTTCTGTTCCCTGCTAACCTCCCAGGCAGGGGGAGAGGACAGGAGGATCCCAGCAGTGCGTGCTGCAAGGTAGCCCCCCTCGCTACCTCTCCCCATCACACAGCTCTGCACCCCTTTACCCCCATGCAGCTCTTGACACCCAGCCCTCCTCACTCCCAGACCCATTACAGCCACACTAGGCGACCAGAAATCTCCAATTAAATCTACTAATTAAAACAAGCATAACTCAACAAAGGAACCCCAAGCCCAGATTAATTTTCCTATGTAAACAGCTCAGAGAATACCAAAATGTTAGTCAAAGACTGCAGCAAACACCTACCTCACTGGCTCTTTTTATTATCTTGTCATCTATGTCTGTGATCCCCATCACCATGATAACTTCAATTCCAAAAAACCTTGTCATTATCCTTCGAATTATATCAAACCTAACATAGGAGCTGGAAGAGAAAGAAACATAAGCTTTTGAACATGCAGTCATACGAATAAACTTAAACAAAAATAACCGACCACCACAGGGACAATCTAAATACCCCAACACTTGAAATGAAAAGATCTTCAGTGCATAAGGTGTTTTCCCAAAACCAGTTGCTACCCTGCACAAAAGTCAAGCAAAATTCTCTTGAACTGGCCTACCCTCTTCTGGCATTAGTGACACATTACATCAAATTTTCTGAGTGTTTTCCTTTGTTGCATCTCTTTATTCAAGCACCGAAGGGCATCACAAGCTACATGAGCCAGGAGACTCTTTCAAAGCCAACAGGACGAAATAAGACACACAGATCAGATATTCTTGAAATACATCCCTTGAGCTCAGTATATTCTAACAGGTTTTCAAAAGTCACGGGGCAGAAGAACAGGAAGAAATACAGCAGGATTCAAATGAACTTTTCTTAGGGTTGAGTAACAACAGATACAAGCCACCAATAAACTATTTCGTTCATACACCACCCCAGACTTTTTCTGATAGCAACGAGTAGACGCTCTGTGGGTTATTTTGTTTTACTTACATCTGAGGATAAAAGTTATTCTGCAAATTGTTCAGGGTTTTCGTCACAAAGCAGAGTATCTAATGCTGACAGATTGACAAGCTGTATAGGGTTGCTGCAGCTCCTTCTGCTCACAGACTCTCCGTTTGTAATTCTCAAAACACACTTTGACTGAGTTAAACCAAATTACTAGGTGGGATACTAGACCCTTACTAAAAACTCTTGGGTCTGCCCTGCAAGATGATGAGAATCCTCAGCCTTTCTGGGCTGTGTTTTCTCCAAAGCCAGTAAGGAGATTCACAGACCTACAGGTTCCCATTTCACCCACAGCATCACACAAACTGCAACTCCCGTGGCCGTCAGGACAAAGAAGTGCAAGCAACTACTAGAAAATGGATTTGCGCCCTTCCCTGCAGGTGCCGGGTGGCACTAAGGTACTGATTTATGGATGTGTAATATCTTGATGAAGAAAAACACATTTTGTTGTTGTTTGCGCCATGCCCACGTTGAAAAAAGACTTTTTGAAAGCCTTGCTGCCAGGGAGATAGTTTTTAATGAATAGCAGCTCATTGGGAGTAAGGTTCATCTAATGTGGTGACACAATTCCATAAGAATATTAAATTGGTCTTTGGATCCTGTTCAGAGAACAACGCCAGCATCAAAAGCTTGATATTAGATTTAACAGCCCTGCAGTCACTGCTCCCAGAGCAGACACAAATTTCACACTGTTCCCTCTCCTCTCATCTTCCAACTCAATTAATGGAAGAAACTCTGCAAAAGCCAGAGCAGATTTCCTGACACCTCAGAAAGCAGGGTCTTTACCACTTCAGGACTGAGGAAAAAAAGCCAGAACAGACAGTCAAAATCACGGGGTGGCAGAACACGTACAAGAGAAATCTCTTGTGCTTGGTTTTACTCTTATTTCCAAGCACTCAGCCAGGAACCTGGATGCCAACCAGGCTGCAGCTCAAACCAGTACAGCCAAGGTCAGACCCAGAACTGGAGAAAAAAACAGTATTATTTCCCTGTCTTACTTTTTTCTATGTAGAATGGGTGTTGGATGTCATATGGAGGCAGAGCGAGCATCTGTTTTTAAGATTGGAAGCACAACATACTAGAGAATGTTAAATTATTTAGAGAAATAAGAACTCCTTGCGGAGTGGAAAGAGGGCAGGAGAAAAATAATGCCATTATTTCCAAATTCTCCTCAAGGATCTCAAACTCATTTCCATGATCCATTTCTGCATTATTACCTGCTGCATTTGTTGTGCTTGACACGAGACAAATATAAGACAGAGGGGGAAAAAGGGAATTCTAGTGAGAAGAGAACACGTGGCAGGAGTACAACAAAACGATGGTATTTAACAAGAGCAGCAGAGTAGCAACAGCCACTACTCAATGGACTTTATGCTATTTCCCAGTGCATCTCCTGGCCCCCATTAGCAGCACACATTTCAGCTGTTCTATGGTTGGACCTAGCTACTGGGGAAAAAAATATACCATTTTTAAAAATAAATAAATAAATAGAACCAAGAGTTTGCTCCAGCATCCTGAACAAATCAGCTGAGCAACAGGATGTCAACACTGATGTGTGTAAGACCAGAGATACTGGAAAGGAACAGCCAACTCCTCCCACGCTGGAGGGTTTAACTGATGAGTAAAGAGAGCAAAAGGCCTTTGCTGCGGACACCTCGTGGAACAGCACGTGAAGGCGCTCAAAGATGTGCCAAAAGAGAGAGTTGTACCTGGTGTATCTGCATGATACGCCAAAGGCAATACTCAGCACTAACCACTCTTTCTTAAATCAGCAAGTGAAGAGGTCAAACCCAGGTGACGCCGATGTCTGGCAAACCTCCTCAACGGGAAAGCTTGAAATTGCTAGTTTAGACACGGGGTAAGAAAAGATGGGAAAAAACCAGCCAAGAGTGAACAAGGCCTTTCCACTCCCTCTTTTAATCAAAAGAGTCTGAAGGCAAGAGAACCACTGAAAAAACAGACATTTAAAAGCCACAGAGAGCTGCAAGACCAAAGGGTGAAATGCTCCACCTCTATAAACATTGTGGTCTAGATCAACTATACCCCTTAGGACAGAAGCACCTCTGCAATTCCCTGCCCTATTACACAATGTCAGGGAAGACAGGCCCTGCCATACTAGAGAACCTCGAATGAGGGATAAAGACAAGAAACTTATAAACATCTTTTTACACAGTTACTTTCAAGTGATGATTTTAAATTGTAATTATCTCAAGGTAAACTGTAATGGAGCCTGTATCACAACTGTAGCTTTAAATACACAAATTACTATGACTTTAAAATTAAAAAAGTTCCCCTGAAGGCACTAAGTACAAACAAAAAGTCCAAGATATCGTTTTCTTGATTTTTAGGTCACCTGTAAAAAGCTAGGTCAATTTTCTGCTGAGACTTGACAAAAGCGAGGAGGAAAAAGACACCACCACATATACACAACAGTACAGCAGCATTAACATTAGCACTGACAACAGTACTTTTACATAACTGGTATTTTAAGTCTTCCTTTTTACAGAACAAAGCAGAAGTTGTGCAGTACTGTGATGGCTCAGTTCAACATGAGCAAGATTCAACACAAGTGTCTGAATGAAGCTGAGACAGAACAAGAAGCTGTGAAATGCCTTACACTGAAAGGGAATTATTCAGTTACTGAAATGCACAGTATCTGATCTTCATACAGATGGCAATTATCTGATAAACCCCTGCTCTTCCAAAGAGCCCAACACAACTTGCTTTTTAAGAATGAGGAGACAGAACCTTAAGAGCAGGTTGAGCTGCTGCAACTCCCCTCAGTTTCACAGGAACAGCAGACACCCTGCATGTCTATTCATCAGGTGTATTGTTTTGAAACAAGTGGAAGCACCCTTCTCTGGTGTATTTAAAGTACTTTTTCAATGTTACTTATAATGAAGCTAGCTTATTGTTGTAACAATCCTAATGAACTACAGAGAAAATCCTGGGCTGTTCTGGATTGGCTTTTTATTTTTAAACACAGTAAGCAACATGCAAAAAGGCCTTTAAGCTACCTGGATTCTCTGAGATTTAAGATACGATGTGTTCACCTGCAAACCTTGAAAGTACCTTTCTATCAGCCAACCCTGCACAGCTTTTCCTTGGGGCCAACACAGTGTCCGAACTAAATCTGAGGTGAAACTATCTCTTCACGCAGCTGAGAGGCCCTGCTGCAGGATCACAACTCCTCCGCATGAGACGTCATGTCATTCTGATACAATGTGAAATTCACCCTACCCAAGCAAACTGCACACATTCCTAACGCTTCTTCCCAAGGCACAGACACGCACTCTGCCTCTGCCTCAGCCAGGCAGCAGAACCAACAGCCCCTTGACGTACTACCCCAGCCCAAGAGGAAAAAATACGTAACAAACAGACTTTTGCCCTTTGCACAGCACAGGAGGCGAAGGACTGGCCCTCATGTCAGCAGTCACAGTTCTGTCACCCGGACACGCACTGCAGCCTGGGGATGTCCGGCACTGTGTATCCGCATGGATCCCCCAGCACCACTGGCGTGGGGATGTCCGGCACTGTATACCCGCCTGGATCCCCGGCACCACTGGCGTGGGGATGTCCGGCACTGTATACCCGCCTGGATCCCCGGCATCACTGGCGTGGGGATGTCCGGCACTGTATACCCGCCTGGATCCCCCGGCACACTGGCGTGGGGATGCCTGGCACTGTTTATCTGCCTGGATGCCCCCATGCTACAATCCACGACTCACCAGGCGTGCCCGAGGTGTGCATGGTCATACACCGTCGGTCCGCAGCTGTACCTGCGGAGAGGGGAGGCAAACAGAATCACAGAATTGTTAGGGTTGGAAGGGACTTCTGGAGATCACCCAGTCCAAACCCCTGCCAAGGCAGGGTCATCTACAGCAGATTACGCAAGAATGTGTCCAGGTGGGGTTTGAATGTCTCCAAAGGAGACTCCACAAGCCCCCTGGGCAGCCTGTTCAGTGCTCTGTCACCCTCAATACAAAGTTCTTCCTCATGCTGAGGCGAAACTTCTTGTGCTTATGGCCACTGCTCCTCGTCCTGTCACTGGGCAATGCCACAAAGAGCCTGGCACCATCCTCTTGACACCCACCTTTGAGATATTTATATGTATTCATGAGATCCCCCCTCACTCTTCCCTAGACTAAACAGGCCCAGCTCCAGCAGTCTCTCCTCGCAAGACAGATACTCCAGTCCCCTCATCACCTTCGTGACCCTTCGCTAGACGTCTTCCAGTAGCTCCAGAACTGGACACGGGAGCCGTTTCCGGACACAAACCGCACCTGCCACC